>WEKX01010234.1:113691-154020 GCA_013390025.1 Pitta sordida | reverse complement strand
TTTTTTTTTTTTTTTCTTTAAGGGTCTTCATAAGTTTTTACTTAGTTATGGACAGTTCAGATACAAAAAGGCACAAATCATGACATAAATGAGGTAAAGGGAAAGAGAAAGATGGGAGCCAGAGGGTCTTTGACTTCACCATTGTTTCTCAAGCTTGTTTTTTTTTTTAAAAAAAAAAACCAGTAATGGAAATAAAACAAATATATATTTAATTGTGCTTAGTATCTAAACCTGACAGTACAGGCCTGCTCTTCTTACAGTGATAGACCACTCATGTAAATAAAGTATCTAAAATAAAATATGTACAGGTAATTTAAGAACCTCTTTATAAAGATTTAAATTTCTATCAATTAAGCGGGTATGACAGACTTCCTCAACCTTGTTGTAATCAATACATGAATTTACATTAGTTCTATAAATTTTCTAGCTAATATTTAAGGCTGAAACTGTCAAAAGCACAGGGATAAATTACACACTATTGAAAGCCAATAGAAATACATGTGGTCACAGATCCTTAGAATAATTCAGGCTGCAAGAGACCTGGCAGTCCTGCATTCCAACCTCCTAATCCGATCAGGGTGTACTAGTTCAGGTGGTTAAAGGCCTTATGCTCAGAGATTGAGAACCCACAAATTCTTTGAATACCCTTTCCAGTGTTTTTCTACCCTGTCAGTGAAAAGATGTTGCCGTATATGTAACTACAATTACCCTTTTCCTTCTGTATGTTTCTGAGGAGCTCCTACATGCACCTTCTCTAAACCCTCCCATTAAGTAGCTGAAGACCACAACAAGAACTCTTTAATTTCTCTTTTCAAAATTGTCCAAAAGCAGTTGTTTCAGTGTCTGCTTGCCCGTGCATCACACATTCTCCAGCCTTGGACTACCTTCATGGGTCTACTGCTGGACTTGTATCAGTATGTAAATATTTGTGCACAGCTGAGCAGAGTACTGCACACAGGAGGGCCCAATACTGCTCACATGCTCATGCCAATTTGGGTAAATATCAGGAAGAATATAAAGAATTAAAACCACAAAAAAATCTGTGACAGTCTTGTTATTGAAAAATGTCCCTAAGGTTCAATTCAAGAACCATATTGGAATAATTTCTTATTTAAATACATATTTGAATTAACAGTGTCCTTAATATATTTTTGAGTGGAGATCTTGATTAGTAATTTTAATTTTTAGGCACAGAAAGAGTCAGAAATTAAACTAGTAGATCTCAGCGTTTATTAAATTTAAATGATTGAGTTTTTATTTGGTTTTAACCTAGGGAAACAAAAAACTGATAATAAAAGATAAGCTACCTAGAATATATCTGTTCTACATTTTCTTACTCCATTTTCTCCATGCAAAGTCAAAAGTGCATTAAAAAGTAATATTCTGCTGAGCTCACAAATATGCAAACGCCTCTAGATATCTTGTCTCAATAAAGTTTATAGAATGCATTCCCAAAGGTCTGACAACCAAACAGAATAAATCGCAAGGCTCATAAAAAGATAATGCATGCCATTTTTTGCTTACATAAACACAAACAAATGCAGCAAGAGGCAGGAGTGACTCTGAGAGGCCTCTCCTATTCAAACTAATTTCTCTTATCATCACATATATTTGTAATGAATTATCACTATCTAAGGAAAAAAAAAAGACATTCTGTGAAGCCAAAGAATGTCTGAACAACAACAAAAAAATGTACTCTTACAAGTTCTGTGGGAAATTGCCTTTGGTTCCTTTTCTTGATTCAAATTTGCTATTGAGAATCATATCCTCTGGGGACCCCACTCAACAGAAGAAAGAGAAACAAAAGTGACAGAAAAAATGCCTGATGTTACAATACAGTAGAAAATCCCCAGCAAAGTCCATTGTTAATTAATAAAGAAATGAAAATACATAGAATGATGTTACATATTCAAAGCACAAATATCCCAGGCAAATGCTTTTCTACATCGTAAAATGGGGATGTTTCTTTCCTCTTCTCTGAGCTTTATTCGGGAAGTGGGATAAGTCAGGATATGATCCTGGACAAAAATGAATCCCCAAACCCCATATATAGCATTTAAGCCTTATTAGCTGAGTTACAGAAGTCTGATGGGAGTTGTTAGTGTATAATTATAGTCTACCTGGCTACAGTTTTGTGCTTCCCAATTATAGGCATTTTAAGTTAGATAACAACTAGTGAGAGAGTAGAAACACATATTTATTTGCATACAAACATTCACATACACACACATAGAGATTTATTTTATTTTTTCAACCTGGGCAGCATCAACTCTGTGTTCCTGGGGCTCTCAAGGTAGCACTTCAAAAATTAGATTTCGACAGAGTCAAGCTTTCTGCAAGCCTTCTTCATGGTTAAATTGTTTGTAAACCATCCATAGTGAGTAAAGATCCCTTGTATGTATCTGCATCAGTGGAGCACAAAGTAGACATTAACAAGAAGAAGAAATTCATTGCGTATAACAGCGGAAAACAGTAGCTGACATAAACTAGGCATTTAGACTGAGCTCCTCAGCAAGATTTATTAAACTTCCTTCAGTTCCCTGGTTTTGGAAGGGATGAGTAACTTCTTTCATTGAATAGAGAAAGAATCTATTTAAATAGCATAGACATTTTCTCTGACTTTTAGACTCCTAAAATAAAGTAACAAGAATTCAACTTCATTGCAAGTAGTGCATGTTGAAGCAAGGCACAAGTGCAAATATAACGGCATTAGCAATGTGAACAACATATCAGCAATGTGAGTTATCTCATTAGTAATGTATTATAAATACTAAATGTAAACAAAATTACTAGTAGTGTTGCTGGGTTTGACATTGTAAGACAAGGTTTCTAGGAAGAAGTAGTATGTTTTACTAGACTAACAGATAGTATCTTGTGGGTGGAGGCACAGAGACGGAGAGATTATTTTTTACCTGCTTGGGTACTTTTCTGATCTGAAATAGATGCAGAAAACAGAGTTTTGTAGTTAATTGGTTCATGTTGCATACAGGAGCAGATGACTAACACAGGGTATTATGGTTGTGGAGGTGTTTTAGACAATATAAATAAGATTCTGGAGTTGTCTGAAATTTTTTTTTTCTTTTTAATTTCTAATTTTTTAAAAATTTAATTTAAATTTTTGCTTGGTTTACCTGAACTTCAATAAAGCATTGGTCACTGTCTTCCACAGCATTTTCCTGGAGAAATTGGCTGCTAAGGACTTAGGCAAGTGCACTTTTCACTAGGTAAAATCCAGATTGAATGGCTGAGCCAAATGAATTATGATGAATGGAGTTAGTTGCAGGGGGTGACTGGTCTCAGGTTGTGTTCTCCAAGGCTCAGTATTTCAGCCCATCCTGTTTAATATCTTCATCAATGACCTGCATGAGGGGATCAAGTGGATCCTCAGTATGTTTGCAGATGACATGTAGTTGGGTGGGAGTGTTCATCTATTGGAGGGCAGGAAGGCTCTACAGAGAGATCTAGACAGGCTGGATCCATGGTCCAAGGTCAGTTGTATGTGGCTCTACAAGGAAAAGTGCCGGGTCCTGCCCTTGGATCAAACCAGCTCCATGCAGCGCTACAAGCTTGAGACAGAGGGGCTGAAAAGCCGCCCCGTGGAAAAGGACTCTGTGGATTCTTGTTGACAGCAGCTCAGCATGAGCCAGTCGTGGGCACACGTGGCCAAGAACGTCAAAGACATCCTGGGTTGTACTGAAAACAGAGTGTCCAGCAGGACCAGGGAGTCACCTCAAGCCTATTATTCGCNATTTTTTTTTTCTTTTTAATTTCTAATTTTTTAAAAATTTAATTTAAATTTTTGCTTGGTTTACCTGAACTTCAATAAAGCATTGGTCACTGTCTTCCACAGCATTTTCCTGGAGAAATTGGCTGCTAAGGACTTAGGCAAGTGCACTTTTCACTAGGTAAAATCCAGATTGAATGGCTGAGCCAAATGAATTATGATGAATGGAGTTAGTTGCAGGGGGTGACTGGTCTCAGGTTGTGTTCTCCAAGGCTCAGTATTTCAGCCCATCCTGTTTAATATCTTCATCAATGACCTGCATGAGGGGATCAAGTGGATCCTCAGTATGTTTGCAGATGACATGTAGTTGGGTGGGAGTGTTCATCTATTGGAGGGCAGGAAGGCTCTACAGAGAGATCTAGACAGGCTGGATCCATGGTCCAAGGTCAGTTGTATGTGGCTCTACAAGGAAAAGTGCCGGGTCCTGCCCTTGGATCAAACCAGCTCCATGCAGCGCTACAAGCTTGAGACAGAGGGGCTGAAAAGCCGCCCCGTGGAAAAGGACTCTGTGGATTCTTGTTGACAGCAGCTCAGCATGAGCCAGTCGTGGGCACACGTGGCCAAGAACGTCAAAGACATCCTGGGTTGTACTGAAAACAGAGTGTCCAGCAGGACTAGGGAGTCACCTCAAGCCTATTATTCGCTTCTGGGCCCTTCACTGCAAGAAAGACATTGAGCTGCTGTAGCGGGTCCAGAGAAGTTCTATGGAGCTGATGAAGTGTNCATTGGTCACTGTCTTCCACAGCATTTTCCTGGAGAAATTGGCTGCTAAGGACTTAGGCAAGTGCACTTTTCACTAGGTAAAATCCAGATTGAATGGCTGAGCCAAATGAATTATGATGAATGGAGTTAGTTGCAGGGGGTGACTGGTCTCAGGTTGTGTTCTCCAAGGCTCAGTATTTCAGCCCATCCTGTTTAATATCTTCATCAATGACCTGCATGAGGGGATCAAGTGGACCCTCAGTATGTTTGCAGATGACATGTAGTTGGGTGGGAGTGTTGATCTATTGGAGGGCAGGAAGGCTCTACAGAGAGATCTAGACAGGCTGGATCCATGGTCCAAGGTCAGTTGTATGTGGCTCTACAAGGAAAAGTGCCGGGTCCTGCCCTTGGATCAAACCAGCTCCATGCAGCGCTACAAGCTTGAGACAGAGGGGCTGAAAAGCCGCCCCGTGGAAAAGGACTCTGTGGATTCTTGTTGACAGCAGCTCAGCATGAGCCAGTCGTGGGCACACGTGGCCAAGAACGTCAAAGACATCCTGGGTTGTACTGAAAACAGAGTGTCCAGCAGGACCAGGGAGTCACCTCAAGCCTATTATTCGCTTCTGGGCCCTTCACTGCAAGAAAGACATTGAGCTGCTGTAGCGGGTCCAGAGAAGTTCTATGGAGCTGATGAAGTGTCTGGAATACAAGTCTGATGAGGAGCAGCTGAGGGAGTGGAGATGTTTAAACTGGAGGAAAGGAGGCTCAGGGGAAACTTCCTTGCCTTCTAAAACTACCTGAAAGGATGTTGTGAGAGGGGTTGGTCTCTTTCCCCAAGAAATGAGTGATAGGACAAGAAGAAATGTCCACAAGTTGCACCAAGGGAGATTGAGATTGGATATTAGGGAAAGTTTCTTCACAGAAAGTTTTGTCAATCACTGGAACAGGATGTCCAGAACAACGGTGGAGTCAGTATCCCTGGAGATACTGGAAAGACATGTAAATGTGCCTCTTTGGGACATGATTTAATAGTGGGCTTGGCAGTATTCAGTTAATGGTTGGATTCAGTGATCTTAAGCGTCTTTTCCAACCTAAATAATCTTATTCCACAATTCTATGTAAATTACATCTTCACCTTACATTTAAATATTAACTGGAAATCTTTGAGACACACAGAAATCAAATGAATTGTCTGAGACAGCAACAAACTCAATATCTGAGTCAACATTCAGAGTGGTTCCATGGTTATTTTCCTGAGGTCAAAATTGGATACAGAAACCAAGATATCTAGGTTTTATTTTCACCTAACCCTCAAATAGTAATTCTGTGAATACAAACCTCAGGTGAACGTGATAAAGAAAGTATATATTAATTTCTGCAAACTTTAAAAATTATATGTAGCTTCAAACATATCTAATTAAATCAAGTGGTTTTGAACTAGGTTTTTCTTTTTCTTGAGTATATATAGTGTTGATACTTAATTTAGAATATTTTCCCTTGATCTGTGCTAATAATTTCATAAATCATTTGCATATATTTGCTGTTTCTTATTATATTATCTTTCATTTATATCTTGATTTGAGCTTCTATACCCATAATGGGTGCCAGATATATGGCCTATCTGTACAGTTATGAGCAGTCTTACATTCACTAAGTAAATGGAGTAGAAGGGAGTAAAATCGTTGAAAAAAGAATAAAGTGAGAAAACAAAAAAAATTCTATTCCATGAATCATTTTGTCACAGATAAATGTAGGCTGCACTGTCAGAACTAGTTAGATGTAGATTATATGCAGTTTTCCCCATTACTATTTTCCACAGCTTTCCTGTTATTAAATATGAATTTTCATTACATGAACCATATCACTAGTATTTTAATACTTACTATTGTATGTGTAGTTGTATTCATCAAGTCCTGAATAGATGGGGTGGAGTTTTTTGTTATTTTGGGTTTTTTTTTCCAAGAATAACCTCTGAAAAATAACACTATCTGCAGAATTCTTTTCAATATTTTGTAATATGGCTGGTGTGTTATGGCTCTCCCATTCACATTGTAATGACTGTTGCTAAAGCAAAGCAATGTCAGCCTATTTTGCAGAGTTCCTACCTGGTAAGAATAAGTACTTGTAGATATGCAACTTCCATTATCATCAGTAATGGAACAATTACAATATAAATCAATATGATGTTTCAGAGTACCACTAATTTGCATATTATATATGAGTTTAAACTTCCTGAAGGTATTTAAAATTGAATTATAAAAGAAGGAAAGGACATTATATGTAGCAAGTTGAGGTTCTTTCAGTAGTTGGATTACAAGCAAGAAACCATAGCATTCAGTTTTTTAGACCTCAAGGTATCATATTTTGACTCATGTCTCATACATATATAAATGTTAGTATGACCTGTAAACATGTGTAGATGAAAAGAGATGTATATTTTTTGTTGTTTTTTAATTCCTACCCTACTGTACAGCTCAACAAGCTCTTTCCACTGACTTTGATTTTATGATTTATATGCACTCATATTAGGCCCTGAGATTCTCATATTGTCCCTATCTGGTTATCAGCAGGGTCCAGGGGCCATTGTGTTGGATGTATTCAGTCTGGAGTAACTGTAGACTGAGAGATCTACAAACAATAAGATAATATTATCCATGTATCCTGGTTGAACAGCTTTAACTGTCCCATATATTAGATATTCAGCCATGCAAGTGATGATATAATGGTATAAATGAGCATGTACAAAAAGGAGCTCTTCCCATATAAAAAATGTCAGATATATCACTACAGAGCAATACTGTAACTCCAAAACTTGTGTATTTCAGGGATTCAATCAAAATGTGGGGTCTGTTGGTCAAAAATCATCCTCATCAATGACAAAGTTATACTAAAAACAAACCGTGTCAGTTGAGGGAACTAAAATCAGATTTTTTGTTGCTGAATAAAAAACCAAAGTTACAAATATGTGTTCAGATTCTACTTTGGGTCCATTTAAATTGTTCCTGCAGTCCAAAGCCTGAATATCTCTTTTCCAAACACGGATTCCATGCAAGAAATAAATAGATTATTTTAAATCATCGTCATGTCTCTGCTTACTGTCTCTTTCTTTTAAACACTCCAATGTGACTGTGTCTGGGAGCTAAATTAACAGAGAAGGCTTACTAATGGATCCTGCATGACAACCCAATGCTTGCAAGCCTGTCTTTAGCCCATCTCTGGCAGGAATAACTCCTACAAGAGATCACACAAGAAGTAATAACAAACTTCATATAATTATAAAGGAAGAGAAACCTTTGACTCACTTCTTCAAAAACATGTTATGACAGGTGGCTGTATTAGAGGTTTTGAAATACCTTTCCCTTGATTGTAGGGTTATCATCCCTGTCCCTTCCCTAAAGGACACTCAGTTCACAGCTGATGAGGAACATGGATATCTGCTGCGGGACAAGAACAACCTGATTATTTTCCCTGCTTCTCTGTTACAGTTTCCTTTCACTTTCTAGACTCATACACATGTAGGACCATGCCTCCCATTGATGGATTACTGGCAGGTTTGATTATAAAAATAGCACTCTGCAATTCAACTGAGTTGCAGGCAACAATGAAGGATTTGCTGGAGATGTATTCTTACTTTGCAGTCCCATTTATCAATGTACAGTTTCTCACTTGCCATTTATCATCTGCTTTTCTGTGCTTCCCTCGACATCTGGAGGATTTGTAGTCTGCTAAGTGGAGCAAGGCTTTGTCTTGAATACCTTACTATCCCTGTCTACGCAACATACCTCTGATTTTTACCCAGTTTAACTTTTCTTTAAATAAACTTGACAGGTTCAATATATACTTACTGCAAAAAATATAGTAAGAGGAGTAGTAAGAAATAGAGAACCAACTAAAAACCTACAGCTAAAGGAAAAAAGAGCAAGACAGGGAGAAATACACCTCTAATGCATGTATGAATTTATAATAACAAGCAGTTGTGATAATTGCATGTCTTTTAACTCAACAGGACCATAAAATACCTTGATGGAGTATACACGAGTGCCAGGTGGAACGCAAGTCTTCCGTTTTGCAAGTACTTTCAGGATTTAGAGATGTAGGATGTAAAGAAGCTCCTTGTTCTCATTAGTTACTAAAGCAGTTATACATCCTGGTATATTTGAAAAGTCTACAGGATGTCTAAATATCTCACTGCCTTACAGATATTCCAGTACTGCATATCTGGGAAATAAAGAGGATAGGGGAAAAAAGTAAAAAAGGGGAAAAATGGGGGGAAAAAAGAAAAGCCGTGACAATAAAAAAGAACCCTTTCAAAGAAATTGAGTTATTAAATCACTTAAAAATTTGCAAGTATTTTGTTTTCATAATGACCTTTCAAAGTTTCTTTTATTTTCATTTTTGAATGTTAAAACAGATCATTTTGACAATTTCAAACCATGTTATATTTTCTTTAAAACCGAAATGCAGTATTTTTCACAACTGGTCTGTATTTGCAAATGGTTTCATTTTTGAGGAAAATCATTATTTTCGGTCTTGAGGAGAGGATACAAAAGATAAAGCGTTTCTTTAAGATGATGATATTCTTTATCAATAAAGCACATGCTCGGCCAAATAGGGGCTACTTGTTCATTTCCAGAAACTAAAAGTCAGATGCCCCATGTAAGGACCTTTTGAGCTTTGCCTGATTGCGCAGCCTAAGTAGCACCTTAAGCAAGAAGGGCATGACTGAGTCGGGAACCCATCTCACTTGTGTCCGGTCCTAGATTCGCCAAATCCCTGACCTGGCCACCAGGTGGAGGAATTATACAGAAGAAAGTGTTTTCCCTTTGTAATAGCTACCCTGTGCATTATCGTTCATGTGAATGTCTTTAGCATCTTGTCTGTAGTACACATACCAAAAGTTGGCAGAAGTCTGGTAGCTTGTCTTGAACTGCATCATCGTGGAAAGGCTATCTGGCACTGCTGGCTGAAGGGCTGGGATGAGATTTAGGAAATATGAGCTTATTTTGTGGTTGTTAAAGACTTGTGTGGTATTATGAGAACACCTTAGGACAGTTTCACAGGGGATCTTTCTGTGTTGCTGGTGCTGCACCTCAGTTCAGTAGGGCTTTCACAGAGTCAAGTTCATGTAGCTAAACCACAATGAGGAATGAGCTGACTCCTTTCTAGGCAGTATAGTCCTCATATCACAGCTCATTTTCTATTTGTTTTCCATCTTCAGACTTTTTGCGGTACTTCTCACAAATGTTTTCAGGCATCTCATCCATTTGTCATTAGAACACATCCCCATTCTGTACTTCCATGCCCCGAAAAAAACATTACACTCATGGATGGGATTGAGGAATTATTGATTTTTTTTCAGTTAACAAGTTTTAACTAAAGCGTCTGGCTTGCTAATAAGAAGAGCTGCTCTCTTCTTCCAATTTCTCTATAAAAGTCAAAAGTAGATAATATTTTGAGGCCTCTGCCCATCACTCAGCCTCTCTACTTTAAGTTTTGTGATGCTGACTGTCACAGCAGTATTTGATCTCATTGCACTCCTAATTAATAAAAGCTAGTGTCCCAATGGACTGTGAGGAGGTACAATATGACATAACAGAGTCTTAACTGGTGACACTTATGACAACTCCATCCAAACTGATAGAAATATGATGGTTTCCCCAGCATCTAAGATTTCTGTTCCCCTAAAATGAATCTGTCACTCATTATCATTCCTTCACAGAGTCCATGTATCTTCACAATATATGCATTATGCTAAAATTTTATATGTATTTAAAAGTACATGCAAATTCTTTCAAAACATTCTAGTGAGGCAGAAGTACTCAATTAAAATGCAGGAAAAATGTTATAGCAAGAAAAATAACAGTAGTGATGAAAGTAGAAGAATTTCTTACTCTTATAATAACACACTTGTCATTTTCTTGAAGGGAGTTTCAATCAATGGACAGTGGATTAATCTCAAAGAGAATGACAAGGTTGTCTTTAAAGTACTGCCATTCATGGTTTCTGATAAGAAACTTAGCCAAAGACAAATAAAATAAACATAAATAGTTTTAGTGGAAAGCTTTCTGTGAGCTGCTTATGTCTTTCTTAATCAACTAAGAATAGGCTGTGATTACTGTAATCATTATGCCAATTAATCACTATAATTACTTTTTATTGGAATAATAGTTTTAAAAGCAACTAACATATTTTCTGTTCTTGCTTGACTGGAAGACATTAAATGCTTGTCAAGAAGTTACTAAAATTATGTCTTTGTAATTTATTTTTCTTTTTGTCATCTTATTAAGATTTGGGTTCTTTTTTAATGTAGAAGTAACAGTGTAAGTTTATGCACGTCCTAATCACTGGCAACATTCACACAAAATAGGGATGTGCAGTTCTCCAGTTGTAATAAGATGTTATTTTTGGGTACTTAACATGCCATATGTTTCTATATGACATGTACTTACATGTAGGTATCTATAGAATGGTCATGATTATAGGTGGGTTTACATCAGTGTAAAAAAACCTGACCAAACACACCCAATTTAAATTTCTCATTATTAAATTATAACATTTCTCGTTATGAAATTCCTGGACTTCTCTTTCTATGACTTCAGGCTGAGAGCAGCTCTTAACATCTGAAGGCTGGCCTATGTGTTTGTAGCTTCTTGTAAGCTTGACCGGGGAACTCAGGTCTTGCAAATACTTTTTACCTCAAGTTTCAATCAAGGCTGTAGAGATCGGTGCGGGCTGGGTTGGGCTTGTATTTGCTGTTCTTCTTTCACTTCACCTCTTCTCTCTTGAGGACTCCTCACAGTCCTGAAGACACCATGTCCCTCTCCTTCTGCCACACCTGCCCCTAAGCCCCATAAATCTCCCAGGAGAGTCATCCAGGCACACTCTGTCTAATTCAGACCATCAACCTTCCTACCTAACCCTGTCCTAGTTCAAGACCCACGACGTTTTTACTAGTATATACATGAATTTGTGTAATTCAGAAAGAAAACTTTTTCAAGTAGGTAATCAGAAAGCAGTACCTGGCTGTAGCCATTGACAAATTATTTGAAATTAGACCTGTCTAGTTAATATCAAGACTTCAAAAATGCTAAGCCATTCTCATAAGTCATTTTTTGTTTCTTTGAATTATGCCTGGACCCCAAAGTTCTGGATGACCAGCTATCCTACTAGGCAGGCAAACAAGCTGCCAGCATTAGAACTTCAACACACGTCTCTCTTCATTACTACAATTTGCACAATGAAGAATTCCAAATCTGTGCCTAATCTTGGCTTGTTGGCATGCATGAAGCTGTGCATCTAACAGTTAATATGTTAGGCTTAACTAACCAATTGATATCTACAATTGTCTCTCCCAGTATATATCTGTACAACTAAAATTGCTTTCACCCCACCCACATTTTAGAGATGTATCAGCAGTGACTAGTTTTATTTCACTGGGAAAGAGGTAAAAATGCTTTTAAAAATGGTGATTGATGTTGGACTCTGCTGATATACTACTAACAGAAAAATTTAGTGAAATGGTTGTTAATTAGCAATTACTCCCTGTACTACCATCTTTCCAAGCACCTCTCTGATTGGCAACCCAGGAGAAATGCTCTTAAATAGCATTTCCTGACAGTGTGGGGCCCTGCTGGCACAGTTCAAAGAGGGAGTGAACAAACATAACTAGAGTATACCCTCGAGCAATTGCTGGAGTATTTAAGCATCTAAGGAACCAAGTATCAGATTCTTCACTTTGAACATGACAACGCCATGCATCGATATCCACTGGGGGAAGAGTGGCTGGAAAGTGGTGAAATGGAGAGGGATTTAGAAGTTATGATCAANGCATTCACTTGGGAGTTGGACTATGTGATTCTTCTGAGTCCCTTCCAACTTGGAATATTGGGTCATTCTGTGTGATTCTGTGACTTAAACTTGGAGCAAAGATACTTGTGCAAACGTTGACATATTCATACAGGTAATTTTTATTTGAACAGATTAATACTTTCTGACCTCTGGAAAATTCATGTTTCTCCTAAGGGTGGTAAAAATTCTTTGTCTACACTAGAGTTTTAATAGACACAAATTAACATGTCATAATAGCAAAACTTTTCTCTGTGAATGTCCACAACATGGTGGTATAAGAGCTTTAGGTAAGAACATGTCAGTAACATCTTTATTCCTTTTTTTCCCCCATTTGTTAAGATTATTTTACAAAGAATCATAAAATTTCCTGAGTTGACTGGGACTCACGGGGGTCATTGCCTCCAACTCCTAGCCCTGCACAGGACCACTCCAAGGGCCATACCATGTGCCAGAGAGCATGTCCAAGATGCTTCTTGAATTCTGTCAGGCTTGGTGTTGTGACCACTTCCCTGGGAATTCTGCTCTGTTCACCCTCTGGATGAAGAACTTTTTCCTAATATCCAGCCTAAACCTCTCCCTCCCTGCCATTCCCTAGGGTAATCCTGTCACAAAGTTCATCTCTGAGGTTTGGATAGTGGTTGGTTGGTTTGATGAGTGAAGAAAATCTCAGCAACTTAATGTCTCATTAGTCATATACATTGTGGTGTTTGAGGCTATTTTTGACCCATTGTTTACTCATTTATTTTAAAATAAATATAACTTGTCTTTCTTTTTTAATTAAAAAATATATGTTTTTGAAATGGCTGTTTCTTCATCATCAGTGTTCATAAAATATTTCATGAATTCACAAAGAATCTAAGTAGCTTTAAAACTAATTTTTTCATTAATATTTTTGGCAAGACACACTGGTCAGTTTTCGCCAAATACGATGAATAATTTCCTGCTCTAGGCTTGAAGCTGTTTCCTAAGCTGTTGCAAGGACACATTGTTCCTAAGATATTTAATATGTAAAAGAAAAATATGTCTCCATTTTGTTTTCTGCCAGTTAGACGGACAACATTTAAAATTAGTTATATCTGTAGAGAAGCATTTTTTAAAACCTTGATATCAGTCTTCTTAACTTATCGCATGAAATTTCTCTCAGGAAAAAATTTAAGAAGTTTAGGTTAGCCCAAGTTGTCACTAAGCTTGTTCAAGTTTTACATAATGTTATTATCTTTGGGGCACAAAGCTTTACATCTCCACATTAACATGTTTTGGGGTGAAATGGAGCAAAACTGCACATGCTGGTTTCACCAGAGCCAACTGAAGAACTTCCTTTTGACTCCAATAATAAGAAGATTTTTGGCACAACATTTTTAGGATTTAGTGCGTCAGTACTGCAGCATAATACCACCACAGATTTGCTCAGTTTGGGGTATTATCATTCACTGATTATCCCTGAGGCATCACCCCCTCGACCCCCACTTCTGGGAACCTGAATCCATGCAAAGGTACACATGGAAAACAAATTAGCTTGCCCTGCAGCAATGGGAACAGTGTCCTGTTTTCAGAGCAAAGCATGGAAAAGTTGTCCCTGTTGCATCCCCTTAGAGAAGCCCTTCGTCACCCTGTGTCTCCCACTGAGGGTGGAAGCTTTTGCTGGATTGAATTTAGAATCAAAAATCATGTTTTCCATTGAAAATACATCTGATATACCTAGTCAGTAGGGAATTGACATTCCTATCTCGGTTTTGTGTTTCTTGAGACCAAAGCTTCACCATCCCAATGCAGCAAAGTTTGGGAATTTATCCTCATTGTGATAAAGCAAGAATGTATTTTTCCTCTGAGCCATGTAGGTGAACACCTGTTCGCTTCGGGTTTTGGCTTTGAACCAATGGTGAACCACATAATACTCTCAGTCAAAAAAGCATCCAGCTCCACCTGGTTTGGACATAAAATCCAGAAGCTTATCTAATGTTTTAACAGATTTAAAACAGATTTAATTGAAATGTTCAAAAAGCTTTTATTTCTTTTTGATGGGTTTGGATTGATGGGTAACAGAACCCAGTCCCATTAAGTTTGCATAACTTCTGGCTGCCTTAAGGTAATTTTTCAAAGATGGAGTAATAATACTTTTCTGATCTTCAGTATGAGTTTAGGGTTTGTTTTTTTAAAGTTCTCTATGGTTTGGTTGTATTGTGCAGGATTTTTAGATTTTTTAGGGGATTTTTTTTTGTTTGTTTGTTTTTAATTTATGGCAAATTAATTAGTCCTTGTAAAGCACCAGAGTAAAGCAAGTCCTGTACAAATGCTTTAGGGTATGGTTCAGCCATTATGAGCTGGCATTTAGAAACAAAAATAGCATGTCTGGAAATTACAGACAGAAGTCCCAGCACATCAACAAGATAAGAGGAAATATGAGATAGTGTCTTTGGCTGGAACTTCTTACACAAATATGCACCCTGGATTTTTGAAGGTTTTTTTAGCATTTTCTTTCTGCTCAATTGACACCTGCTGATGAAAGGGATCTCGGAGTGATGATCTCAGATTTCTTTAGATCAGAGCAAAACTGACAGTCTTTCAGACTAGGGCAGAGAAAATACAGGGTTTTTTTGCCAAGCTGAGCCATGAAGAAGGATGACTTTGACAAAAAGAAATTGGGAAAACAGAGGGAAATTAGAAAGTTCTGAGCACATCCTGTTTGCCATGCTATAAAGTCACTAAAACCTTAAAGGTACCTAAAATATTTGATATTCATGCCACTATATCAAAAGCTTTGGACCTCCATTAAGTATTAAAATTTGTCATTTTAAATTGCGTTTTTGTCGGCACTGGCAATATAGATATTGAAATTTCCTCAGAAAGTGCTTATCTCATCAAGAGTAAAATTACAGTATATGAAATACTAATTACAGTATTATGAAGAAAGGTGAACTTTCTGATGACATTTTATCTATTAGTAGAATACTAATGTTCTCCATTCTTAAAGCAGAAGATGTCACACATGCTGATTTCAGTTATTTTCTCATTGGAAACTCCTTTAAGTATGTATATAATTTTTATTTTTTTTTAAATCTTATGAATCTGTGATTCCACAGAAGCAGCTGCGTTTTGATCACAGCTGAATCGGAGTTCATTAGTATGAGAAATTCTTCATGATGTCTAGCCAGAAGGATAATATGAGAAACTTGTCCTAGATCTATGGAGAATCATGTTACTGAAAAAACAGTATTGTATTTTATTTTATTTCTTATTTATTTTAAAATATATTATGAAGTTCTCTTGAAATGTTTGCTCCTATTCTCAGGGCATATTTTGATTTAAGTGACAGACTTATTCCAATCTTTGCTAATATCAGGTACCAACCTCATTGAAATGTGATTATCAGTGGCTGACATCTTCATCTATATATTTGTCTTACTTTCTTTGTGATCAAAAAAAATCAATTGATAGGAAAACTACACTATTTTTACTTTCAGAACTTTTTCTCATTTCTTTAGTACATTTTTTCTTTGCTCTGTATTTATTCTTCCGATCTTTGTCAAAGACTGTCACTCTGATCTCATGAAATGTCATCCGGGGACTATAAAATATTAAATAAGTTTGTATAAGTTTTGTATATATAAGGAAAGCCATTTCATTATGTTTCAGTTGTACACAGTTCAGTCATGATCTGCTTTGGTCATGCTGAAAATAACATTTTAAAAAATTCTCAAATATTTTATCTGACAAATTTATCTTCTCTTTCCATTCAAATAATAGTATCTTCAAATAGATGAGTTTACTTACTTTTTTCACATATATTTGAGGTTCTTTTCTTCTCTGTGTTCAAAGGCAAGCCACAAATATTCTGTGTTCACCGTGTTGCACTCCAGCTAGATGACAAGCACAGATTTATTAAATCGGTCACAGGGGTTTGTTTTCATGGTTGACAGCAAAAACACGCAATCTATTCAAACACAAATACATTTGCATGAGTGTTTATCACAACGGTTCCACTTGTAATTTTAGCATTAATTTTTATTAAGTATTTGACCATGTGTTCTACATGCAATTCAAACAGAAATCTGCAGACAGGAAAAGCAAGAATCAATGCATTGGCAAATCACTTGTTTTTCACACTGAAAATCTTTTCTTCTGCACATATTCCAACATTTTCCAATAGGTTTTAGTTTCTGGTTTTAGACTACATTATTCTCCAAAATTTTACTTGGTGTTCAGTTCTTCCTGGAATTGAAGGCAAGTATTTTGGGTACAGATCTCTCACTTGTGGAATTTATTCCTTCGCATATCTAATGAGTGTTAGACTTCTGAACAGGAAAGACAGAACTGCTCAATGTGGCTTTTAACTTGGTTAAATATCTACTACCAATGGAAACTTGAAATAAGTTTCCAAGAGAATTGGAATAAGAAATCATCAACTGATTAGGATTTTTGTTAGTGGTTAAGGATAGCAGAACAATTTGATTTACGGTCTGTAATGGAGAGTACTTGCCTTTGGTTGTCTATTTCAAAGCTGTGGCCACTTCTGTATGAGGAGAATACAATCAAGTGGGGAACACTTGGAAACCTGATATGTTACATTCTTACCAATTTCAGTAGGGGGGCTGTGCCTGCCCCAGATGCAAGCCTCAACCTGATAAATCAGATGCCGTAAAATCCTAGTCTAAGGAGGAAGAATAGAAATCATGTACAGCGTGAATGAGCTGCAAGCTGCTAATCATCATTCTACTGTAGTTCATCTCCACTTTTAGCACCTATTATGTAAAAAGAGAATATACTTCACTGAACTATGAGTTTCATTGGTAGGAGTGGGAGAATAAAGAGTGATGACCATGAACTCATTTTCTTCACAGGATCTGACCACACTACAGTCCTATGAATCACTACACTGTCATTATGATCAAGATTAGCTCCCTCTGATTGATGTCAGGCAGGTAAAGCTGATTCTTGTGCTGCAAGAGGGGCTCCTACTAAATACAGAAAGACTCCTAATAACTCTGTAAATCAAGTGTACTAAGATGATAGTTTTTATCTNATGTTTTCATGCATCAGATAGGTATTTATTCAGATATTGTATATATTACTATTACAAATTTTTCTTCCTGTGTCTTTGAATTGTGTCCATCTCTACATATTTAAAATGAAACATAGTCAGTTTATTAAGTGGAATAGAGGTCGATTTTCAGACTAAAGTGTGATAACAATTAGTGATTTGATTTTTAAAAATCTCATGCTCAAATATTCTTGACACCCCTGACTACATGAAATGCATACTTGTTAAGTGTAAACCCTTCAGTGATTAAATCTGTTGTAAAAAATGAGGTTTTCTTCAACCGTGTTTTGTTTCCTCCATTTATCCTCTTTCTGTGCCTGTCTGCATGTCTTTGGGCTGTGGTATCTCAGTGTAGAGTGTCGTGGTTTAGGAATGGTATTCTTCCATTTAGTGTTCCCACTGAAACACCCCTGACACGGTGCTGCTGCCCCACTTCTCCCTCTTCTCTGTGGATAGAAGGTGGATAGAAGGGTGGATAGAAGAACTGGAGATACAAAAAGGTAATGATTGCAAGTTAAGCTAAGAACAATTTATTAGACTAGGAATGAAGTAAGAAAATTAATAGTAACAACAACAATACTAATAGCACAGTGTATAAGAGAAGCAAACTATTCACAAGCTAATGTACACCCATGACCCTTGTCACATCTGAGCAAGGCTTGAAGTGGTATTAAATAACCCCAGGGTCCTGGTCATGTCCCTCCTGGCTGTTGCAAAAATTAACCCTTTCCTGACCAGAACCAGGACAGAAGTTTGGAAGGACTGGTAATTACTCTTCCAAAGATTTCCCTTCCAAAAATCTGTCTTAGCAGTAAAGTTTCCCAACGAGCAATAGGTGGTCCTTTTTCTGTTTGGTTTCCATTCCTACTCAACATATAGAGTAGTTTAAAAAATATTTTTTTCTTGACTTTGCTGATAGTATTTGGAAAAAAGTTTGTGTAAAGACGACATAAAACTTCTAAAATACTAGTTTGTAGTAAGAAGACCCACATATATGGAAGATAGAGATCTCATTTAAAAGAGAGAACTCATTGTCTGTCCCATATAAAAACACCATAAAAGAGAATTCCCTACTCTAAAAAGTGTAAAGAGAGTAGAATTGAAAAATATAAATTAGAAAATAGAGGAGTTAGACAAATAGCTTTTCAAGTGTTTAGATTATATTTTTGATTTTAAAATGCGAATAAATGACCAGCTTTTATAAAAATCTTTCTGTATTATGAGGATTGTACACAACAGTGTACAAATGCTTTGATCCTCAGGGAACATTCAGGATAATAGGAGTATTCTTTCTCTCTAGGTGTCCGAGCAGAGTCAGGTTTCCTAAAGTGTAGGTCTGTGGGGAATAAGATATAAGCTTGGGGTCAACTTTCCTAAAATAAGGATTGCATTATCTGACTGTGTTTTTAAAGGCTTCATGTGTTTGTGTGCAGAACACACAAGAGCATGTGGTGACAAGACTAGGGAGAATGGCTCCAAACTGAAAGAGAGGAGGTTTAGATTGTATATTAAGAAGAAAATCTACTGTATGGGTGCTGAGGAACTGGAATACATTGCCGAGAAAAGCTTTGGATGCCTCATCCCTGGGAGTGTTCCAGGTCAGGTTGGATGAAGTTTGAGCAACCTGGTCTAGTGGAAAATGCCCCAATACATAGCAGGAGGGTAGAACTAGATCATCTGTAAGGCCTTTTTCCAACACAAACCATTCTATGATTCTATGATTTTATGAATATTAAGATATCCACAGATTGCTAATCTCACTGTTCTTAAATTCATAACCCCAAATCAAAATGTCCACTAGTTGTAAAAAGTGTGAAAAGCAGAAAAAAGCACTGTTTTGATAGGTCACATTTCACTGTGTAAAACCCACATAGCAATATGTATTGCACTTCGAGGATAACACCTGGATCACCAGTTAATGTCATGCTCCTGCAGCTGAGTGCTCGGCTGTGCTCTATGAGAATGATTATTCACTCGGAGTTACATTAGAAAACAACTGTAAGCAGGTAAATGGGATATTTGACACCTCAGCAAAACAAGAGAAGCTGGTAGGATGATGCTTCATGGGGGATTTACAAAGCAGCATACCACTAACTCAGAAAAAATCCTGGGATAATGTTGGACTGTGCAGGATTCAAGAAGCCAAGTATGTGTTTTCTTTCAGCTCTGACTGAGTAATTGAAGTGTGAGCCTAACTCCAAATGTACAGTCCCATTTACCTCAGTGGGAGTATTCATATGCTTAAATTTAAGCATACGTTAAATATCTTGTACAATTGGGACACATTTACATCTTTAAGTAGAGGAAACAGCACGGGTGATGGAGTAAGTAATTTCTGGATCTCAGGAAGGGATATACATAAAATTTAAAATATAAAGACAAAATGAGTAAGTGGTGTATTACAGTGGTAAGTGTTTGCCTATAAATTGTTAGCAAACTGGAGCCATTAACATGAAGTCACACATTTCCAAAAAGGCAGTGGAGAGAGTTAATGTTAATGCAAGTCATAAGCTCTCTAATTATGAACAGGCATAAATGCCCTCAATATTAAAAAACAACTCACAAAAAAACCATACAAAATGACTACATGGCTATGCATGTATAATTTTCTGATGTCTCACTATTAGCAGCGATTTTCTTCCTTTGATCCGTGCTCAGCAGGTTGTGTGTGAGTATCAGAGTTCAGGGATGGTGGGAGGGCAGAAAAATTATAATGAGAAAGTTTCTTGTTGCATTGTGTTGCATTCCTGTGCTCTGTAGACACAGCTTCCATGATGTCCCCATCCCCTGGAAATACTGAGGAAACACCTCCTTCTGCCATACCCTCTGAGGGACAAAAGGTAGAGACAAAAGAATTTTTGAGGCCAAGACAGCAGGAGAACGGTAATGTTCATAAAACTAGCTGAAGTCACAGAATCACAGAATCACAGAATCACAGAATCACAGAATCAGTAAGGTTGGAAAAGACCTTAGAGATCATCGAGTCCAACCTATCACCTATTACCTAACCTAGCCAAACCTGTTACCTAACCTGTTGCCATCCTGCTACCAACACACCATCCTACCTATAACACACTACCCTAATATCTAAGTCACAGAGAATCACAGAATATTCTGAGTTGGAAGGGCACCACAAGGATCATCGAGTCCTGCTCTCCAACGACACCACCACCTCCCGGCGGGGAGTCAAACCCAGAATCAAACCCGGGTCTTCTGTGTGACAGCAGGGACACTTAACACTGTACTAAAGCACCTACTCAAATTGTTTAAAGTATCTTCTGTGTGTTTCTGACAATACTTACCCCACATTTTGAACAACTCTAATGAAAGACCTCTGACTGCACAAGAAAATGTACTTTAGACCATCTTTCTGAGCTGAACCAGTATTTTCAAGCAGCTTGTGATTTTTGGGGGGGGGGCATGGGCTTGCCTCATCCAGATATATTTTCAAAAATTAATTATTGTTAGGCCTTGTTTGGTTAACTAAAGAGGAGGATTCAGTAGCTATTTTCAGTAATAAAACTCTTCGCATTCCTCTGCTCCCAGATTAGGTTGGATTGCAAGGGTTTGAGTGTGCCCTGTCCAGTAGAAATATTGAATCAGTGGTCTATACTAAGCTCAGATGGAAGCAAAAGGCAGCAGATCCCAGCAAGGATCAAATCTCCAAGTGTAGTCACATTCCTGCAGCAAATTAATTTGACCCATAGTCAATTATTCATGAGCAACAGGCTTGTGTCTACAGATAACAGGGTAACAGGGTCTAAGTGAGGTTTTGTGGCCATATATGCAGTTAATTGTCTGCAAGAAGATTTTCAGTTGTAATTTAATAAGATTTTTTGAATATTCTGCCATCAGCTTTGAAAATATTTTTTTATTTAAGTTTGCATTGTAGAAATATGATGCTGTTAGTTCTTCCTTGCAGTACATAACAGAAAATTCGCTGATAAAATTTATATTTCTAAGATATTTTTAAGGAACTGGAAGGAAAAATTATATACATGCCGGGTCATTTACCTATATACAATCACTGAAGGTCCGTCTCTTCTAATATCCCTTTTCTTAAACTCTCATAGCACAGGCAAGCACACAGTTGAACAAGACAACCAGGAATGATAATACCAGATATATAGTTTTTGAGTGTACTTTATTTATGTCTGCATCCCAGAGGTATTCTGTGATAAAATGTGCACAAATGAACATACATAATTATCTTTGTTTCTTTGCAAAATCTGTGGCATTTCGTAACATAGTCTAGTTTTTGTCCATGCTTAGTCACAAGAAAAAAGTGCAACAAGGGAAAAATATTAAAATGAAGATTTAAGATAAATAACAAATTCCTTCTTTTTAGGTGCTGGAATATTAGGAATTTCTAAAATTTAAAGGCTCTCTCTTTGGCTGAACATGGAACACAGACAGACATATAAAACAAAAAAAGTTGCAACAAAAAACATTCTGAATCTACCACTTTTATCTACTATGTTATGAGAATGCCTAGTCTTCACACAGTCTCATTGAAGGCACAAATAGGTAGTGTAAGCAATGTCCCGTAGGAAAAACATTCTCCTCAATCCACTGTCAGAGCAAATGTAAAAAAAAATATGCCCTTGTGTTTCTGGGTAGTAATGGAAGTGCCAGAATCAATTATCTCTAAGAGTTCTCAGACAGTAGGAACAGATGCGTCTGACAAAGGAAGGGACTCTTGCCATGTCATTGGGTCTAAGATACAGACAACAGGTCCCTTTAACTTCTGGATCCATTTCTCCACTCGCCCCTTTAAGGGGCAAGACTATTACTTGAGATGAGGAACAAGGAATTCCATGTCCAGGTTGAATACTCCATATATACAAGGCAAGTTAGAAGTCTCTCCAGGCATTTTTATTTACTAATGTCATGCATAGACATGTACTTGGGATACAGGATGAGAAAGAAGAGATAGGACATGTGGTAGAACTGCAGTTGCTGCTGCAAAATAGCAAATATCAGTGTGATGAGGTCATTTTGAGGGCTGCTGTATATATTCACCTTGAGTATGTTAAGCAACACGTCTGTCTATTCAAGAATTCATAAGCTACTGGCTAACATCATCTGTGGAGGGTAGAGTATCTTTGACTTCTGCTAGCTTGCTAGATTTGGAAAAAAAATAACAACCAAATATCTTACACATCTGAAGTAACCTTCCAAGGGACCCATACTTAAAGCAGCTTTAAATTCACATTACAAATGGGAGAAACATATTTTTTTGATAACTCGTGTAGTATTGTCCTATTATTTTTTATTTTGTGGTCATTTACAGAACTGAATCAAGGTTATGATTTTACAGTGCCAGATGCTTTATAAGATTCTATACATTGCTGTATCATTCAACATTATATTTGAAACTGAAATTTGGATAGACATCAAAAATTTTTAGTTTGGTAGGAAGAAGATATACAGACTCAGTTCTTGAAGAAACTTAAATCTGATTCTGTAATTCCATCCTAGCATATTAGCTATAGCTAAAAAGCTTGTCTAAATAAGATCACATCTAACATATTTTCCATCTATGTGAAACATCTATAGCTCTTTTCTGTATCCTTAATCTCTTTTCTGACTTTCCATCAAGTTTATCGAGAGATCTGATTGTCAGTTATTTTTTGTTGCTACATACTGTTTGCTTCAGAAATCTCTTAAGAGAAATGATGACACTATGTCACATGTACAGTGGCCTGGCTGATCTTGAAACTGCTTGTATTCATTGTACAGACATTTCAGTGTCACTCTAACAAATGCTTAATTCAGCATGGCTCAAAGTACATGCTGAGGGTGAAATGTCCTAGACTCACTAAATTCCTATCCTTTTAGAAACCAGAAGTGTAAGCAGCTACGCAGGATCCTTCAATGCTTGATTAGCAGTCAAAAAACTGTAGTGTGTCATGGGTGTTTTTCACACTAGTCAGATCACAGAATCACAGAAAATTATGAGTTGAAAGGGACCCACAAGGATCATCTAGTCCAACTCACCATCTAATACCCGTACAGCGACCGAGAGCACATCCCTGAGCGTAATACAAACCTAGATGCCTCACAGTCTAGCAGGCCACTCCGAGCCGGAAGGGGCCCAGGGTCATCCAGCCCTACACCCCCCAGCTAGATGTATTAGGCCTTTATTAAACATCTTTATTTTTACTGATGACTCTTGTATCTATAAGTTATGTGAAATTTTATTTTTAAAAAGTACTTTCATCCTATTTTTTTTACAGGTTAAGCACATGCTAAAGTGTTTCAAGAATCTTATTGTTCTTGAGTATCAACTAAGAGTTGAGAATGGATTAAAACTCTTTGGATACAGATTATCCTGAGTGTTAGACGGGATAAGTATAGAAGGGAACTGAGACATTTAAGAAATGTTAGTCTTTGTATCAGAAATATTTGTTTCGGGACAGACACATGAAGACTTACTGTTTGTTAATGCTACCATCTCCCAGAAGGGAAAAAAAAGCCTAAATCGAACCAAACCCAAACTAACCAACCAACCAGTCCACTCAACAACCAAATTCCAACAGACTTATTTTCCAGCCTGTCAATGGAATTTAAAACATGTTAGATGATTTTGAAAATCTCAATATATTTGCAACCACTTTTTCCATAAATGTCTTTTCCATATAGTTTAATACAATTCCATTGATGAGACTCTTTGCTGAAAAACTGTTTCCTATACTAACAGCTCATTGAACATGAAAAACTATCTTAGAAACAGTATTGTTTCAAAAATTCTCTCACAGCATAAGATTAAAAAAAATGTTTATATACACTTATCTAAAACTAGTATCTTTTGCAATATGTAACCTAAATCTCCCTTTGCTCACAAACTTCTCAGTACTCCTACTTAAAGTACATTTACTTAGAAAAAATATTTCTATTTTTCTGAAAACTACTGTGATCATGTTGAGACACCATGCAGATAATGAATTCAATGAGGACATGCAAATATATTCTGATTCAACTCCAGCTATCTCTATCTGCCGTGTCCCACCACATTGTCATTTCCTTGACCTACAGCATTAATATGATGTGACAACTCTTAATATCAAATGAAATGACACAATGTAATATGACAAGAATGTAAAAGAATACACTGCTTTCAGACTGAGTTTTTACTCTTCATTTCTGATGGGCTCTACATAAGTCAAGATAAACCAAAGTGATGAAATGACAGCATACAACAACTGTGCTGAATGCCTAAGAAATAATGCTGCCTACCATCTTACCAATGTGTTTTCAGGCACCTCACATTACACAATACTTTATAAGAGTTATAACCTAATTAATGTGTCAGGTTGTATATAGCTTCTGTGTATGCATTAAGTTAGAAACTTAACTTGGAGGGATTTTCTTGAATTTGAGTGCATGGGCAAAGGTTGCATGACTTGGGATACTTTCTTCATTCAAAGTTTCTTGAACAAATAACATTATTGCTATTAGGCTTTTGACTGTCAAGTACTGAGTTTTTTGTACTTTCTACCTCCCTGAAAATCCTCTTTTATTATTTTGTCATTACAAGAGCTTACACAAGAGGATTGGTTTCTGTCCCAGAGCTAAAATACAGAATCACATGCCCCTGTTGGACCTTCTTTGTTGTCCAAGTTAAAACTGGTAAGCACAAAAATTAAAGTTATGTTCTGCATGAATGAGGGCTTCTTAAAAAATATACATACTTCTTAGTTCGTTCCACACGTTCTCAAAGGTGTTTTGACAGACGTTCCATCTTCCTCAAAGGAATAAGGTAGACCGCACTGAGAGCAAAATGATCTTTAAATCTAAGCTTATTCTATTGAATTGTCTTGGAGCAAAGATACACAGACATGCACAGCCTTGCAATAAAGCATGAGTTCGAATAACAAATGAGTTTGGAAAACTACATGATCTTAATTCACATAAAGATGTATCAAGTTATCTACCACACATTATAACTCTTTGCCATGCACTTGAAGGGATATCTGGCTCTCCTTAGGACTAATCCATACACTGAAACAAACTTCTGATTTTTTCACATTGTATCATGTTTGTTTCCACAAGAGTTTTGACCTCTCCAGTAAATAAGTTTAAAGTTCTTAAAACTTTGCAGGCATTTGTTAGCTATTACTCACAGCATCCTACTAGGCAGATAAGAAATTGCTGTTGCTTCATTTTATATCTTGGTAAAAAGTAAAAGCGCTGAAAAGCTGAAGTATTTACCAAGCCCTTTGTCTGTGTCTCACCTAACACTGAGGGCTCTGAACAGCAGGTACTGAAGATTAGGTGTTTACACTGTACTTCAAGTAAACACAGGAAAAAATTCTCTTTAAAAGATGAAAAGTGTTAAAGCACTTTTTCATCTTAAATATTCATGGCTATATTAATAATCTTAATATTCATTCTATTGTACTATTTCTTAAAGTAAACAGAAACACATTTTATGAACTGTTAGAAAAATCTGAAGTTTAACCTTGGAGAATAAACCTCACAAATGTCTACAATCTTTCAGTGCTCTGAGCATTGCTTAAGCTGCTAAATATTAGAAGCAGTGTTAATGTTTCTCTGCCATTGCACACCAGCTGAAAGTCTCTCTTGCAGTTTTCTATTAGGAAATTTGCAGACTTTTTTTTTCACTGAGAGGTTACTTGTTTCTGCACTGATTCATAAAACCCACCTTTCCACTTGGATATTGCCAAACATACCCCTTGCTACTTCCTGCAAGCACTGGTGCTTGATGCTAATCATATTCTCTTCATCAGTGAGGTTCTCTTTTCTTTCCATTTGTTAGAACCTGGATACAACTAATCAAACATCTGATGACAAACATGAGGTTCTGAAGATGGGATATGAAAACATATATCCTGGTTTCAGCTGGCATAGAGTTAATTTTCTTCCCAAGTGGCTGTTACAGTGCTGTGGAGTTTGGATTTAGTATGAGAAGAGTGTTGAAAACACACCAATATTTTAGTTGCTGATAAATTGTGCTAATTCTAAATTCAGCTTCCCATGCGCAGGTGCACAAGAAGTTGGCAGGGAGCATGGTCAAGACAGCTGAACTGAACAGGCCAAAGGGATATTTCACATCATAGAACCATACTCAATATATAAACCATGGGGAGATGGCCAGCCATTGCTGGGAGATGCAGTAGGCATCAGTCAGTGGGTGGTTAGCAATAGTATTGTGCATTGTTTGTCTGTCTTGGGTTTTATTTCTCTCTTGTTTTTGTTATTGTTGTTTCTCCATTCATCGTAGTAGTTGTAGTAGTAGCAGTAGTAGTAGTAGTAGCAGTAGTAGTAGTAGTAGTAGTAGCAACAGTAGTAGTAGTAGTGTTTTATTATTATATTGTCATTATTAGTATAATTATTTTAATTTGAAACTCTTCTTATCTCAACTCCTGGGTTTCACCTTTTTTCCAATTCTCCTCCCCATCCCACTGGGTTTCAGGGTAGAGAAAGTGGCTCTATGGTACATAGTTGCTATTTGGGGTTAAACCATGACAATATAAAAAGAGAAATAATGCAGAAACTTCCTTTCTTTTGTGATATGGAATGCTTTTTTCTCCCTGTCAGATGCTTCACATTTGTTATAGACTATTTGATGATCCTGAATTCATCACATACTGTGCCTTAGATCAAATGCCAAGCAGTTCACATCATTTCAATACATCATAAGGCCAAATATATGTGTTTATATTTTGACCAGGAACTAGAGGCTAACAAACGTGACAAAATTAAATGAAGTGTTTGACACTACTGTTGGTTTGTGCTCCTGGTGCAGCCAGGGGCTTCACAAGTTTCTTGGTGTGTAAAATTTTCAAAGGAAACTTTAATCAACTATGGAAAAATCTTAGTACTCGTAGTCATGTGAGGATGCTTTCCCCTTTTCATTCACTTAGTCTTTCCTTTTAGTTTGCAGATAGTTCATGAAACTCTGGGACAAACTAAGTTCTACTGGAATTCCAGATAATTAGGATTCCCTGGAGTCTCTGGATCTTCGTTTTGGATAGGCAAGACAGATTTTGCAATAGTCACGTTATGACCACTTTTTAAATCATTATACAGGTATTTTATACTGCTATTATTTTCTTTGAATTCAACTGTCATTGGCAGAAGATAAGAAATTAGCAACTACATTCGGCCCTCTTCCACTTCGCGCCCCCCATATTGCAGCTTCACATTTTAGCAGCATAATTTTTCAGTGGTTAAGGAGGCCCATTTTGGGACTGCACATGTGCCTCCTGACACGCATGAATATTCAAATTGGACAGTCATTAATATTCAAATCAACTCCCACACCGTGTCACATGGACCATGGGGTGCACTGCTCTGCCTGTGGCGAGCTGCACTGACCCCGCTCTGCCCCTCTGCTCTGAGCTGCGCCAGCCCCTCACCCCTCAGCTCCACTCGCAGCCACACTGGCCCCTCTGACTCCCTTCAGGCCACCCTGGCTCCACCCCGTCCCCTCAGCTTTGTTCTGGGCCCCCCCTCCAGACCCGCCTCAGCTCCACTCCAGGTCACCCCCTTCCCCTCAAGGCCTCATCGTCTCCTCCTGCTCCCCTCACCAGTGTCCCCGGCTGAGCAGAAAAGGGTTTCTTCCTGGCATGGGGTGGCTGCAGGCACTGGGAAGTGCCAACACAAACACCAATGTACAGCAAGGATGTGCCAAAACAATGCTGGAATGCCAGGGAGGCCTTGCGAGGGTGCGGGGCAAATTTGCATATTAATGAGTTGCCAATCAACATGGAAGGCGGGCTTCGTGGGACACGAATGAGACTGCGGTACCGTGGTATAGGAGACATGACTGTATTGCCAGGTAAGATCAGGAAAATAGTATTCTAAAAGTCAATAATGTTAATGTAAAGCATCAGATTTTTGAAATGAGCTAGAGTGCAGCATGTGCTCCATATTCTTAGCATGAAACAGGCTCTCCTCTCTCACACTCATAGGGGATCATTTATGGATCTCTGGCCCTGAAGGGATTGTGTGGACTTCATTGGAGACATTATGAGCCACAAAGCCAGATACGATTTCATAAGAAGCAAAGGGAAAAGGGAGGAGAAAAAACAAGGAGCAGGACTTGAAGTCAATATACTTTTTAACATAATCACAGAATCACAGAATATTCTGAGTTGGAAGGGACCCACAAGGATCATCGAGTCCAACTCTTAACACTGTCTCCCTGGCGGGAAACGAACCCGGGTCTCCCACACGCCAGGTGGGGACACTTACCACTGTACTAAAGTGGATTTTTATATTGTCTCAGTTTCCCTTTCTAACGCTTACTGTTTTACTATGTTTTTTCAAATAAACGAGCAAACAAACAAAATCAATTTAGAGTACCAAGGTCATCGTGGTTCTTTCTGAAAGCTCATTTTAAGGAAAACATGTAGCAGATCTTCCTCAGAGTTGTGTCTGACTTAAGGTCTTATAATACTCTTTTGTCTCAGACATGAAAATCTGTACGCATGTAGACAATGTGGGCCTGGATATGTAGCAATTAGATTTAGTTTATTTCTTCTAATGAGCTTTAAATCATTCACAGAAAAAAAAAATAAAAAAAGGCAAAACCCCCAGAACTCAAAAAATTTTAGGTGTTTTTAAGTAATCTGAAATATGTGAAGTATGTAAATATCCGTGTTATTAATAATGGTTCATGTTTATATCTCATTGTTTGTACAGCAAAGCAGTATAGGCTTTTGAAATTACCTGTACTGGGAGTCATTCCTCTGCAAGGTCATTCTATCATCACACCATCTAATTTTATCCATATGAAAGTTAGTCATCGAAAGTAATTATCTGCAGTCAGCATAGAGAATGTAACACCTCCACAGGCAATCCATCCTACGTATCTCAGATATCTACCCTTGAAAAGAATTAATTGCTCAATCCTAATGCCTGTATCTCTTCATTACATTCACAAGGAATTTAAACAATTTGGTTTATATGTCCACATTTTTTATAAACAAAGTTAAGCAGAATAAATCATCCTTGTGGGTCCCTTCCAACTCAGAATATCCTCTGAACCTGTGAACCTCTGAGGCTGTTTTTCTTTCAATTGAGATTTCACTTGACCTATGTGAGGTCTAGTGAGTATCAAAAGTCCTTAACATCCTCTGTGGAATTTGTCTTGTAGAAAGCCCTGCCCATTTAGGCCATTGAAGTCTATAAGCTTCAGAGAGAGCCTTGTTGAAAATAGCCTTCAGAATCTACATCTGTCTTAAAAGGGATGGATTCATACTTGAATACATGGATGTTAAAGGCTGTTAAAAAATGAAACAGCTGATTGAAACTGGCGGCTTTGAGGGTTTAATAGTAATAAACAACACTCAGAAATAGTCCAGTGAGTTGAACATGCTAAATTTTAGAGTTCTCTTTGATGTGTGATAGAAAGCAATTTGAATCAGCATGATAGTCTGAATCAAACAGCGTAAGCCCTACTATAACCTGCTGGGGCTGGCATTCTTCTGCCTCGATAAAAGGTTTCTCAAGGCATTAAGTCCAAGGGAGTAGGAAGGAAATATAAACACAAACAGAAGCCACTGAAATGTAAACTCCAGTTTTCCCCTCCCTCTTGGCTCTCTTCCTTCTCCCCAGCATGAATTTGTCATAAGGTGTTTAGCATCATAATGTATGTTAAAAAAAAAGCAAAAAGCAACAACACCAAAACAACAAATATGTACTCTGGATATCTTGGAAAGTTATTAAGGTGGAGCATTTGTTAAGGTAATATTTCATCTCCTTGTAACAATTTTGGACACAAATATTTTAAAATGAGAACAATCTCCTATTTAAACACCATATTTTTGGTCAACTCAGTGTAACTCAGGTTCAGCATTTTCTGACAAAGCAAAAAGTTGTAGTTCGTCTGTGTCAGGTTGGAGCTGAGGTGAAGTTCATTCATCCCCCTGCACAGACTTGGCCTGCTCATCCAAATCAGTGCATGCCACTGCCGTGAGGCATTTTTTTGGTGGTTCTTCTTTCCAGAAATGCTGGTTTTGTCACACAAAATGTTGAGTATCACATGCAGCTGACACTCTGCACACAAAGATGATAGCTCAAGTGGAAAGCTTTAGCTGCTGAATGCAGTATCAAAACAGCTCAGCTTTAAAGCCTTGAAATTATATAGAATCTCTGTGTTTAGAGCCTTTAGGGAAAGAATACCAGACAAGTTAGATCACTATGAAAAATGATCACTAGGGACTACAATACAGAATAAGATATATAAATAGTTGTCACACAAAATTGTCATAGAAAAATAAAAAACAAAGCTTGCAACATTCTTCCACATAATGGTTTTATAGAAACATGATAACATTACACAAAGCTTGGATTACAATATGAACCCCTGCAGACTCTGAAATGTGGTAAGCTGTAGGGTACAGGAACCCACAGAGCAGCAAAAGCAAAGGTTTAATAGTATTTAAGATGTTATGACTATACAGAAGGAGATATCTGCAATATAATCCTTTTCAGAATTATTTGTGCATGGCAGAATAGGTGGGAACTCTGATGCTGTCCTCTAACTCCAGCTGTGACCAAACAAATGCTGGTGAGGGCAGTAGTTAAGGGAAATATTTTTCAAAGGCAGATCTTAGGATACCATCAAGGTCTGTACCTCTCGTGTTCTCAGTGCACTTATTGCAGTGCACCACTGGCATGTGCACACATTCAGACTTTGAGAGACCCAGTTCTCATGCACCAAATACATTTTCCTTCCAAAGAAAGAAAGTAGAATGGTAGACTCCACAATATTTGCCTTGAATAGAAATACACTTCCATAGCAGGTTCCTGGAAACCTAAAGGAAAGGGATATGACTTCTAAAGTAAGGTACTGCTAGCTTAAAAGAAGTCACTGCAAGATCTAGAAGTATTGTAGAAGTGCACAAGCTTCTGTGGAGTTTCATCAACTGAAATTCAGACAGAACTAATGTAAGAAGAATATTTTAACAATGGATATTGACTTCTACTGGATGAAACTGCCTGTTTTGCTCTGTATCTATTAAGCTATTAAGACTCAATGAGGAGCTCACTGACATGATCAAGTAGGTGGGGAGTTGGACTGGATGGTCCTGTGGGTAGTGCCATGGTTTATACAACGGGTTGGTGTTGGGTTACAGGTTGGATTTGATGATCTCCAAGGTCTCTTCCAACCTTGCTAATACTGTGATACTGTGATCTGTGATACTGTATCCCCCAGTTGTTCCACAGTATGACTCAGACGGGAGAACAGGAGAGGGCTCATCACATGACAGTGACGTGGATGTGCATTTAATGTGGTAAAATTTCCTTTCAACATAGTTGTCCTTTTACAACTGAGAGATGACCGAAAAGGTTCTTTTTTGAATTTACGTGGCCTTTTGATTATTTTTTCACCGAATCTTTGAAAATTTGTTTTTAAACACACATATCTCAAGATTGAAGAAAGAAAATTCAGATTAATGAAAGCTATTCAATAAGTGAGAAAAGGAAAACAACACAAAAGGAAATTAAATCTTTGAGAAAATTTATATTTTGTTGCCTTGAAACAAACTTTGTCAAAGTCCTCTTATTAGCCAGTTGTTTTGTTAACTGAAATACTGATCAAGCCTGTCACACTTTCTTTGCCTGTCAGGACCAAAAGAAGGTGTTGACCCCTTGCAGGAAACTGCAGTGACAGGTCTGTAATTTGATAATCATTTGTTCAGGAAAGATTTCACTTTGTTCCCTAATGTAAACTCAGGCTACTTTGTTTCCTTTGATCTTTTTTTAAGAATGTTACCCTTAGCCTTCTGGAAACTTCAGAGTTAGATAAAGAAACACAATATGATTGTCGCTTTTGCAGAATGCATTTCATAGATTTTGTCTATCTTTATTTGAGGTGACTGTACTTGTTGATGAGATTATTTATCTTCTTTCTCCAATTTCTTATCATCAGAGAAGAATGCCTACTGGAAAATCCTGCCAGATTGCTTTTTTCAAGACTGGAACTATAACTTGATAGGCATTTCCTACAGCCTTTCTTACTGTTGGATCTCAAAGGGCCATGGAATCATAGAACAGTGTGGGTCAGAAGAGATATTAAAAATCATCTACATACAACACCACTGCCATGGGCAGGGACACTTTCCATTAGACCAGACTCCTCAGATCCCATCTAATCTGACCTTGAACACTTTCAGAGATGGGGCATTCACAGCTTCTCAGGACTTCCCTTTGTTTCAGTGCCTCAGCACACTCTTAGTAAAGAATTTCTTCCAATATCTAATGTAAACATGCCTCTTGTCAGTTTGAATCTATTACCCTTTTTACTATCACTAGATACCCTTGTAAATACTCTTCCCACCACAACAAGATATTTTTTGAAATGGGGCATTTACCATTTTGAAGTGGTTGGAAAGTTAAAAAAGTACCACCTGTGGGGTTTTTTTTAATTATTCATGAGGTCCTGATTCTGGTTAACCTGTTCCTCAAGTACTTTAGGATAGCCAGATCACTGGTTTGTTCATCTTTGCACTTGGAAACCCTTGAGAACTGAACTGTGCATCACGCAGAGTAGGAAAGTTAATCTCTCAAATTTTCAAATAGTCAAATAACTAAGTTAGGCAATCCCCCTGCAATTATTTTGTACCATTAAATGTTCTATCCATCAGAATTTAATTGTTGTAATTAACAATAGAAGTATTCTCTCTCTGCTTTCTGTGTCACTGAAATGATCTTCTGTATGCCATTACTTGGCATCGTTAAATGAATTGAAGACTGTGTGTCTTCATTTGATGAACAAGGCTGTAACCATCCTTGGATTTTTTTTCTTTCTAGTCTGATCAAAAGTAGCAAAATATTTTTCCCCACAGCTGAACTACAGAAGTCATGCTCAGGGGTAACACAGTCCTGAAGCACTACATATACAACAAACTTTAGTTGCCTCTCAGATGAGCAACAACTAAACCAATCGGCTGAAAAGAGATTTGATATTTAGTCATGTTATTAATATAGCCCAAAACAGAAGGGGATATTAGTTTGACATTCTAGTGTTTGGTGTATGATCATGAGTAATATTTGTGAATTCTCTTGAAGAAAATTTTTCAAAGTGGAATAAGAGAATATTTTACCCAAATCCTGTCACACTTTGCAGAGGGAAGGTTCAGGTTTTTACAAACCTGTGTCAAACTTCAGATGCTGTTGCTTTTCACTCAAGTTGTTTAAACCTGGAGTTTCCACTTGGTCATGAATGAGTTCATTCTCTCCTCAGATGGATAATCTGAGACCCATTTTACTGTATTCCAGCCTTCAGAGGTTAAGCACCAACAAGGTTAATTAGTTCCCTCCTAAAATAAGGTGAAATGTGAAATCCATTTTACTTAAAGTTAGACCACAAAAAATTAGGTACGTAGGCCATGCTGGGGGTCCTTCTCTATGTACTCAGTAGAGAAAAGCTACTTAGAAAAACATCCTGACTTGAGTAATCACAGTAACGAGCATGATTGGACTTTCTGGGGGTGCCTCTCTTTTCCAACTGGCCATAGGCAGAACTTGAATCACACCTAGCTTTAGAGAGCTAGGCCTTGATGAGGTAAATCCCAGACTTACTGACAAATATTTCCTTACCCAATTGAAGAGACATCAAAATAGCATTTTTCACATCTAGGAAATACATCTGTAATTCCATGGCAACCTCCTCTGCCAGAATCGTGGATTGACATCTCGTCCGTCTGTCTAATAGACACTCTGTTGCAGTAGTTTATTATTGCCTCTGTAGTATCCTGAAAAGCAGCTTAAAACTCCTTTTATTCACGCTGAAGCAAAGGAGGTGTAATTTAGGAAACCAGGAAATAATTTTTTGTGCAAGGGCAGAATTAGATTTTTTTAAAACAAACAACTATTACGACAGTTGTATCAGGTGTGTCATGTATATATCCTCTTAAAGACATGCATGAAAAAGTTAGAGAGAAAAGGAAAAAGCAGAAAAAGTGTGTCACATAGGGAGGAGTTGGCCAAGAATATTATCTGCATGTTCTGGTAATTGTTGCTTTTTAATTTCATTTTCCTGTAAGGTAAAATAATACTTTGGTTTTGCCATTTTAGAGTTTAATATATATTAAAAGCCTTTTTTTTTTCTAAGAAGATAATGGTCATATTGAAGCCTTCAAAAATATAGAAGATTGCTGCTCACAGCTAGAAGTGACAAGGTATACTGAAGTTGAATTTTTTTAAGGTGATGCAATGTGATGATATCCTGACTCTTGGTTATCTGTTGCTCAGACTGTTCATACTAATATTGCATTCATTCTTGCACTGTATCAGTGAAGTATTTTCCTTCCCCTTTACTTTAACTAAATTTCATTTGGTAACGCTTTATATGAAGTTTTATTCCTGGATGTGACCCCTTTAAAAGAGAATAGTTTTGTACCCCCATTTTAAATATGAGACATACCTCCCATTACACTATTATAGAATCACAGAATGATAGAATTAGTTAGGTTGACAAAAACTTTCAGATTATCAGATCAAACTATTTACCCACCACTGCCAAGCCCACCACGAAACCACGTCTCTAAGCGACACGTTTATGTGTCTTTTAAATGACTTCATAGATGGTGACTCCATCAATGTCACAATTTCTCCCAGGACATGGGGATTGCAAGCCCATATCCCTCTTCTCAGAGCTTTTTTCCCTATTTTTACACCCCTCCTTCAGGCTGTACCACTGTGAGTACCCACACCAGTACCTGTGGTACCTGAATTCCCAACACTGTGCATTGAGACTCACTGGCTTTGGGTCTCTCCTTGTTGTCCCTGTGCTGTGAAGTAGGAAAAAACTCATCCTTATCTTTCAGTTTTGTTTTTTTAGTTGTAAGGCAGCATGATCCACTTTTACAACCCATTCTTGCAAACTTCTGTGCACACTAGTTGACTCTTCCACCACCGTATGTTGCAGCACACTGCATGGCCTTGGGAATTCTGTTAAGTGCTCAGTTGGGCTGTTTTGTGGCAATGAGCTCCACATGTCCATTACTGATTAGTTATTCACTTTTTCATCTTTTGTTAGGTGTTGTCAAAGAAAATATACAACATTTTGTTAAAACTCCCTGAAATTTCCTTCCACATATCGTCCCTTAGGAACTCAGTTTCCAGAAAATGTCTTGATTCAATAAAAAGAGGGAAATATTAAAAACATATATTTAATTTAATATGAGAATTCAGAATTTCATTTTCCTTTGCTTCCTGCTTGGCTATGTATCTTCATTCATTTTCATCTTGTAAACATAAGGAAAGTCCAAGTAATTTTTTTTAAAAGAAGAGCTTAATAAACACCAACTGGACTCCAGGGAAGCTATAATAAATATCCATTTTGGACATCCCTTCAAATGTCATGGGCTACAATAATATCTACTCATGTTCTTTTTGCTTAAAATAACATGCACTGATCTGAAAAACAGAAATTGTGTTTGGTATTCTGATGATTAGAGTCTATAGTTGCAGTTATCTGTGTTGCAGTTATCATCATTACAATATCTGAGTGTTTAACATCTAATTGATGGGCAAAATTCTGTTCCAGAGAAGATAAAATTTTTGTGGAGGTAGTTGCCACAAATTCTATTCCATTTATTATTGGAAGTTTTAATTGAGCCAGGAAACCTCTTGATGCTGTCGGTCAAAACTAGTTTGGTCCAGTGCTGATGTTTTCTGGAAGCCTAGTCAACCTCTTCATCTCCAATGTAAAGATTTTTTTTTTATGGCTGCTGTATGACTTATGCTTAATAGCTGGAAATTATTCCAGCAGTTGCTGAGACACCTAGAAGGAGAATCTCTAAAGTATTTGCAGCCTGGTGTATGAATTGCTTTGATGAGCAGAGTTCACTGAAGCCAAAGGAGCATCAGATATGTTTATGGCTCATCTTGATACATGGGGGAGGTCAGTAACCAGCTGAGACTGTACATTATTTTCTTCCATTCAGCAATACATGCAATGAAAAACAGCAGTGCAGTGTAGAGATGAATAATGCACATATCACCATAACTGCACTCTTCTGTGGAAGATTGAGAAAAAGATTCTTGGGTGTTGGAAGAGCAAGAAGATCGGCTGAATAATATGATACTTACAGAAAGGTATGTTTTGCAATGGTAAAAAAATATTTTTGCTACAGAAAAACTCTTTAAAAGACTTCACCTGAAAATACAAACTTAAGCAGGAGCATATCCATAGTCTGGTGAACAACATGTCTATTTGGAAAGTCTAGAAAATGAGAAAATTATTAAAGCAGGACACCAGTTTATAATTGCTTTTTATAAATACACTGAATGGGAAAATATCAGAAAAGAAGAACTAGAACCTCAAGGTACAGTGGTCACAAACTGGACATACATTGCTGTTTAATTACCAGCTGAAGAAAACCTAAATACAAGAACAAATATAGAGTCAGGTGAGTACAGGAGAAATAACCTCTGAGCAAATTTCAGAATGTGGTTTATAATCAGGAAAGGGATGCTATGACATAGAGTGTGTAGAGAACCAGGTGCAGTGACCAAAGAAATTCTCCTCTGTTATACATCAGTAAACTTGTCTTCCAAATTTGCACTGAAGACACACATTTCATCTGACCTCTTGCTAGCACCTTTCTCTGCAGGAATATGGTGTGGAAGACAAGTGTATACGGGTTCCTTGTGTGTGACAACTTTCAGTGAAGAACATTTGCCTTCCTTGTATTTTGGGGATCAAAAGTACACGAATGTTAGGAAGCGGTTTTTCACAGAGAGAGTAATTGCATATTGGAATGGGCTGCCCAGGGAGGTGGTGGAGTCGCCATCTCTGGAGGTGTTTAAGAGAAGACTGGACGAGGAGCTTAGTGACATGGTCTAGCTGGGGGGTGTAGGGCTGGATGACCCTGGGCCCCTTCCAGCTCGGAGTGGCCTGCTAGACTGTGAGCGATCTAGGTTGGTGTTACGCTCTGGGATGTGCTCTCGGTCTCTGTACGGGTGTTAGATGGTGAGTTGGACTAGATGATCTTTGTGGGTCCCTTCCAACTCATAATATTCTGTGATTCTGTGAATTATCACAGACTCACAGCTTAGACACTGTCTTACTACCCATCTTTTGCATTTCCAGGCACAGGATATCAAGAAAGACATGTAAATATAAGCAGTGGAGTGGAGGAAAATATGTGTAAGGGAAGCTTTTAAAGACCTGAAGGCCCACCTTTTATCCCATCCTCCTGACAATTTTGGGGTGTACTAAGATGTGCATACTATTGGAGACTGACAAGCTTAAGTGCAACTTTTTTTTTCATATACATTTTTGTATCACATTCTTTTGTTGAGTTGGGGGGTTACTTTCCCCACTTTCAAATAGGTTTTTAACACTCAATTCAAGCTACTCATATCTTCCTCTCTGTCCTTATTCTAAGTTTAAATGCCTAAATTTATATGCAATTAGTACCCAATTACCTTTACTTGTTATAAACCTTTTTCCTACCCACTTTCCTTCATCTCTTGTTATTATTCTTTTCTGAGACAGATCATGTCTTTTTCATAATTTCTGAAGAAAACTTCACAAAGATAGAACACTATACAAATAGTTATTATTGAGGATGAAAAGGGGAAGTAATATTCTCCAAAATAATTCTACATTTTAAAACACAATGGGATCATTTCAGTTTTCTCAGCCATCTAGAAAAACTTACTGACCTTTGTGGAGAAAAAGAAGAAAAATATACATTAGGTCTGCTTCTTTCAAACACAGAGTTCCAGATTCTGCTTAGTGCTGTGTTTACTGTCTTCTCTCCTTGGTCACATCATATCATATTTGCCAGCCTAGGTGGTTTCTTGTCCAATAGAAAATCACAGCAGCTCCAGGAACTTCCCCCCCCTGCATTTATATGATCAATATTTACATATGTACTAAAAATAAAATCTCCAGATCACATAAAACATGTAGAAATGTTTTTTGATTTGCTTATGCTATCAGCCAGCATACTGCAAATAACATAATCGCACTGAACAGCATTTCTAAGCCTCCAGTAAATTCAGCTTATGGAAGAGAAAATGTACTAATACATTGTTTTTCTTTACAGATTTATTCAATATAGTACAAAGTACACAATGAAAAGAATTCCTTCTTTAGGGACTGTGGAATTCATCTATACATCTAGGAAACTTACTATAGGGATCCAACTTACACAAAGATAGAACTTCCCTAGGGAGGTGGGTTTTTTTGTAGCATCTTCGGTTTTCTGTGTTTCTCTGAATTTTATTACTGAGGAAGAATTTTACGATGATCCTTGTGGGTCCCTTCCAACTCATAATATTCTGTGATTCTGTGATTCTGTGATTAACTTTCTTTTTTAAGTTACATGTACTGATGCCAATATTTCTCAAACATTCATCAAACAACTTGTTTCAGTCATGAGTGATTTTAGTTATATGACTATATGCATTGCATGTAAGTTGATAAGTATTATCTAGCAACCTGATATTCTATTTACACTCTTTCCATCGAAAACTATTTAATGTCACCTTTTTTCCCCTTTATACACATGAATAATTTCTAAAAAATACAATTTCATAGTATTTTAAGATCTTATCTTTTTTTTCTTTTCCTTATTAAAAAAGGTGTTTTAATCTTACCTTGGGGCACTCTTCCAAGCACTTCTAACACTACTGCATCAGTTCACTCATAATATTCTGACAAGATCTGAAACAGAAACAAGATCTGAAATTTCTCTAATTATATACTCTGTAATGAGTCACCAGCAGAATTGGACATAGAATTGAAAGAAATCTGATTCTTAGTTTCCCCATTTCACACATTATTTTTAGTAAAGTATTAAGTACACCAAAATTTTTGTGTTTTTCAACAACAGCATTTAGTTTTAACCACCTATTAAAATGTAAACTTTTCTTCAAAAGTATCATCTGCCTGCCTTTAAAACTATGCCATCGTCTTTGCTGATACCTCAAAAGGTATGCATGAATAAATTCAAAGGATGCATCACAGGTTTATTATTCCTAATTTTAGAGCAAGTGTGAAGTAAAACCACATTACACTTCAAAAAAAGCCCCTCACTCAAAGAGGTTGAAATCAATTTTTTTAATGGTTCAGAAAGAAGCACAGAAGGAGAAAAGGCACAAAGCATAACTATCATGCTCTTAAGTTTGCTTAAAAATCTCTGCTAGAAATTGACTGCTGCTTCTCAGCTTAAAGAACAGTTCAAACCTAGTCACTCCTACCCAACATCTCAGGACCACGATCTCCACTGACACAGAATTGCGGAACTGCCACAGGTCCACAGCAAAACAAGTCAGCACAACAAACCCTTGAAGCTTACTGGTCTCTCCATAGACCAACATCTGTGAAATGTTCAATTTAATAACAGTTACCAGTCATGTGCCATTATGACATCTTATACCCCAGGAAAATGTAAATACACAAGTCCCACATGGGAGTATGAAGGGCATGGCTATGGAGAAATGCAACATAATTGAATGCCCTTTAAAAGACAAAAACTGCCTATAACATTACTTAGGCAGTAATTTTGATTCAAATAATGTCAGTAATGTTATTTAAAATCCTTTTAGGTAAGAACACCCACCCCCGCACTCATCTCTTCATCAACTGACACCTGTCAAGAAGAAACTGTGGGGGGAAGGACTGCTCTTTAAAAGGAATTTGAATAATGTTAATGCATTGTTCAACAGGATTTGGCAGACACTTTTCTTCCTAGCAGCTCTCTTCTTTGACCCCTATGTGGTTATGCAACATCCTTGAAGAAGAACAATGAAAATATCTAATACTTCTGTATAAGATAATAATTTCATTTTATTGTAGGGGAAAGAGAACAAGTGGCAAAACAATGTTAATTATTTGACTTTCTTGAGAAACTGCAAATGTATGAAAAATATATATTATCTATTGCAAATTGGTGCATTTAGAATCATAAAATTATAGAATTAATTAGATTGGAAAGCATCTTCAATATAAAATAAAAAT
>WEKX01010234.1:78923-102815 GCA_013390025.1 Pitta sordida | reverse complement strand
AGTTTCTCCTGAAGCTTATTGTGGGAAACCGTGTCAAAGGCTTTGCTAAGGTCCAAATACACAACATCCACAGCCTTTTTGTCACCAACCAGTCGAGTCACCCAATCATAAAAGGAGATCAGGTTGGAAGCTACATTTCACACCGCTGCAAGGTTATTTCTTCCACAAGAGCAATAGACCAGGATGGGGCAAACAGGGAGAGAGGTAGGCTGCTGCATGCACTGAGAACTACTGGGGCAAATGCAGAGCGAGGGGTCGGAATGATAGAAAGAATAAGAAAGCTCTTAACTTGGAGCTTGCAGAGGGAAGGTAGGAAGAAAAGCACATCTCTGTGGGAGAGATTGACAGAAAGGGTATTTGTTTCAAATTCTTACATTTTACTGCACAAGTTATGTGGCTTCTCTGTTTTAGAAAATTTGAGGATTGCCTTCATCTTCTTATATAACAGAAATCTGGATTTGTCATGCCTCCTTGGTGGTTTTGAGGCCCTCTGTTTAAGCAAGCAGTGACGACAGACTCAGCTTTAAGCCCTTGCTGACTCTGGGACTCATCAAAGACACTTTGCAGACCCCTAGAGAAAATTGCTCCCTGAAGCAAGAGGCAATAAAACCACTATAAATATCTTCATTTGGCACTTCATCTTTTCTTCTCCCTGCCTCCCCTTCCTTTACTTGTCAGTTCTTGATCTCCTTCACCTTCCCAGTGCTGCTTCTTCTGTTCCTGAAGAAGTCAGGTTTTCCTGGGAATGAAGATATAAGCAATAAAGTTCCTGTAATATTTATTCTATAGCCTGCCATATAGTCTTATGTCACTCTGAGATGAGGTGAATGATTATATAAAGAGAGTGGTTTTTTCAAGTGTGCCCCTTGGGAGCCACAGATATTCCTGAAGCAATCTGGGGTGGTTGCCATAGAGAATCATTAACCCGTCATTATAGAATAAATAACATGAGAATCAGACAAGGTCATACCAATCCTCTTTCTTTTTGTAAACTATCTTTAAAGTGTCTGGTCAATGTCATATCTCGCCTACTCACCTACAAAGTCCTTTGCATTTCTCCTGTATCTGCTTATAATGTGGTACAATAAATCTGCAGAGTGATGTCATCACTATCATGCAGCTGTAGCACTGCCCTATACCCTCACTGCCTCCCTAGACAACAATTCAGTGAAAGAAAAGTCTTCATTATTTCTAAATTGGTTTAAATAATATTATCATTTCTATTTAAATTCTTTATTACCTTATATTTAATACAAACAAATAGGTACTGGCTACTGAGCTGAGCCAATTTCAGAGAATATTTAGCCAAAGAAAATACACATTTGCAATTAAAAAGTATTTTTCTTCCAGTTTTGATCACTGCAATTTCCTTTCAGATTTTTCAACCTGTTGTCCTATTTGTGTTACAGGATTTTGTAACTAGTGTCACTATCAAAGTTGCAAAGTGCTTGCATTTAAAATTATCTCTGCTGTCAGCTACACTTGAAACAGATGCAAACTATTCCTCAAAAGAACTAAGTAACTTGGTCTTTACCCTTTATTTACACAGGAGAATTGGCTTTATCTAGCTTTTTCTGTCATAAAGCTTATTTTATCTTTTACTTTCGTATTTATATGAAATGAAAGCAGTCCCCTAGGACAAGGAGGAGCAGCAGTTCCTTCCTGTTTAAACCTGGTCATTGAACAGAAATATCAATCCCTGAAGCTAGTGTAGTTTGGAAACCAAATCTGTTGGAACAACAAAAATCTAGATTTAATTACAACTGGCCCAAGTTCAGCACTTTTGCTGAGAAGTAAACATTCATTGCTATTTATGAAAAAAAAAGAAATCATGATGTGCATCCACCTCATGTCAAATGATGTGAACTTTATGGAAGTTTCCATCTTTGTTGCTCAGCAGATAAACAGGCGGGACAGAGGGTGGTTTTTTTGAGGTTAGAGAGATATTTGGGAGAGAGGAGTCATAATTGTTGAGGAACTGAGACTATTCACAAGATTCATGATTTGAGGGAACTGTAAATGGTTGGACTTAATGATCTTAGAGATCTTTTCCAACCTTAGTAGCTCTATGATTCTCTTCTATGAAAAACCATAGTCAAAAAAAAAGAAAAAGAAAATCTTTAAAAGCTCAAAAGACCAATGTTCACTGCAAGTCTTAATTCTTTGCCTTTCACCTGGAATTTTGTTTCAGAAAGTAACCATTTCAAAGTAGTGATGGCATTTGAAATAGAGAAAAAAATGTTAACATGAACTATATAATTTTTAGTAAAATATTTTTTATTGGCCTGAATGCCATCTTCAAAGGAAATACATATACGTGTATTACTTAAAAAGAAAGCGTGCACTTTGGTTTGGCTCAAAGAGAATACATAGTGATTTTATATACATAAATTTTATTTCTATATATAATATTTATTTATTTGGTTCTGGGTATCAGATTAATTATCTCTAATTTCTGGACTATGAGTCAATGCAAATATCATGAGCACATGAGATAGAGGTAGGGACTTGGGAATCTGGTTGGATTGTGTCAGCTTTGGGAAGGCATGAGATCCTTTCAGAATAATATCCGCCTCCAACCTCTGGATGCACAGATATCTACAGAGACAACTTGTTGAATCTATCAAAACCATACTTCCATTTAGCCCTTTGATAGGCAATTTTCGCGGAAATAGATGCTTTGACTAAATACAGTTATACCCGCTCCTTCACAAGGAAAAGGACAGGCCAGGGCAATCACAAAACACTAAAATCGCAAAGAACTGCAGGTTGTTAATATGCATGCAGACCACGCCCATTGCCCCACCCCCTGGCACTCCGCAGGGCTGCGAACAATTCTCTGCTCTTTCCCGTAGTCTGTCTCGGCACAAGCGAACAAAAGGAGCCGTTTCTGAGCGGCTGCTCTGACCATGTGTGCTCGCAGCCCAAACCCCGCGCCTCTGCTCCCCCCCCAGCCCAGCCCGGCCCGGCCCTGGTGCTCATGCCAACCCCGGGGGCCTGCGCCAGCCCGCGCGTGCTCATCCCGCCTCCGAGACGGGGAAGGGGTGTCCCTGAGCTCTGATCAGCATTCTTGGAGCCTGGAAAAACCTTAACTTTGCAACGTACCAACACCCCGTGCACTTATGGTGGGGGGGAGGCGTTGGTATGGGAGTTTCTTTCCCTTTAACATCCACAAGTCCTGGAAGAGGCAGCGCTGCCTGGGCTTTGACTGGGCTTTGAGTAACAAGGAATGGCATGTCTTGTGGTGGGGCTGCGCTGGGCATCAGTGGAGCACACAGGAGCAGGGTAGGGCTCTAAACGCCACTGTGAGCTGCAGTAAATCGCGCATGCCAGCCCCTGTCGCCACGTGCACCAGTCCCCACCGCGGGCACAATCACCAGGATCGGGGCGGGGGGGATGTGGCACAGGATTTAGGCTGTGGAAGCAACCACAGCAGCCCAGAGAAGCCCACAGGGTGGCATGGGTGGGGAGGTCGAGTTTCTTTCCCTTTAACATCCACCGGTCCCGTGAGAGAGGGACTGCGCTGCCCATACGGCCCCAGAGGGTGGGGGAACAGAAGCCCCCTCCCAGCACACAGCTTGCCTCACTTTAGTGGGGCAAGTTTCCCTGTTCAAGGACTGGGGGCATGGTGCCGCCATTGCAAGACCCATGCCTGCAGGGTGTGGTGAGTCCTGCCCCACAGGCACCGCAACACCGCCCCTCGGCAGAGCAGAGTCAAACTACGCATGTGTCAGGCAGCTGAGCTCACAGACCGCTGAATCATAATTGCAAAAATTTGCTTCGCAAATGGGCAGGGTCATAATGGAGAGGTTGCAATGCAGCGGGGATTCACTGTAGTTATGTACAGCTGGTAATTAATGCATGGCTGTCTATAGAAACCTGAACAAGACTTAATGGATTTTTATCGCTTTTCATAGAGCTTTACTGTTTTCAGTTCTATTGTCCTATATCTACAAAGGTTATTTTTAATACTTTTGATACTGCTGTAAAAAGAAAAATGCATCTGATGATCTTTGAGACCTGAGGATGCTTTCTTTCCTAGACTGCTGTTTTTCCTGTTTTAGTGTCCATCCATGAGCAGGGCTGAATGTCTAATTCCAGCATACACATTTTGTATGAACATAGATGGTTGTTCAGACCAGCATAAACAAGGAACCATGCCTTTACCAACACCTACAGAAATAGAAGCAGTGTAATGTCTCATGGACTTCAGTAGAATTTATTACCTCATCCTTTTGTTTCCTCTCTAGCTGGTTAACCTTCAGGTTTATTCCCATTTCATATCCCCCTGCTTCTCCATTTCTTCATTGTGGTTCTTTCTCTTTTCAAAAAACCCCAATCTACATCTAATTGTTTATCTCTATTGGTCCTGGTTGTGTCAAATCTGAACTTAAATATTGTATTTCTGATATAGTTATTAATGTAATCTCAGCCCTATCCAGTCTTACTGATACATACACTATGTAAAATCCACTTTAGTACAGTGGTGAGTGTCCCTGTCTCTCATGCAGAAGACTGGGGGTTCAATTCCTGCCAGGGAGGCAGTGGTGCCATTTAAGAGTTGGACTTGATGATCCTTGTAGGTCCCTTCCAACTCAGAATAATCTGTGAATCTCTGTGTAGCCCTAGCAAGACTCTGTTACCCAAAAGGTCAGAAGCAACCCTGTCTACATATTTTGGTGATTTGGTTGCCTCTTACCTAACTTCTCTACAAATATCCATGGAATCCATCCATCCCTACAAGCTTTGACCACTCTCTAATACAAGTTTGTTACATACCATGGTTTCTTGTGTCATGTCCAGTGGCTATTTCTTGCTCAGTATTAGGGCAGATCTGGCTTGCTTACCTAACAACTTGTCATTAAATTTTTATCACCTACTTTTAAGGCTTGGTCCAAAACCTACCAACCTCAATAGATACCTTATGCGAGCCTTGAATGAAATCTTTAATGCTACTGCCTAACTTTGAAAGATAACTAGGAACCTTTAATAATAAAAGAGCAGAGTGAGCAATTTTTTGTCACCATCTGGGGACAAATAATTTTCTCTGATCAGTAGAAGTAACCTTCCACAAGAAGCAACTCTAGTAATTGGGAATCAGATACTAAGTCCATCTGCTTAATGTGTTGATTCTTTGGTTTGACCATCTGGCACTAAGGTAGAGGTGGACTTTCAGACTAGAAATGCCTGATTTAAAACTGTATAAGTTATATTTGTGTTTATTTCACTTGTGCTTAATCCCAACCAGAAAACAGTGAGAAATGCTTCTTTCTGGCATTCTCTTAAAATCATTGCAAGATTGCAATGTATGATATCAAGATATCAGGAGTTCTCCAAAAATCAGAATTAATGGAATTAACATTTTGTATTCTCAGGGCTGATTCCTATTTAGCTGACATTGCTGTACCTGTAAGGATTCTACATATTTAACTCATTAATTCAGACATAAAGTTACTACCTAAATTAGTACACAGAGTTGTCCTAGATAGTCTTTAGAATTTTTTTTTTTTCAGTAGTCTCATTTTATAAACTGCTATTCATTAAAAATCAGTTAAATTCCTTTTCTTTTGCATAAGGATAAGGTTTCCAGGATGAGAATCTATTTCTGGTTTCCACAAGAAAAATTGAAAAAGGCAATGCATGGGGTGAACACTGACATATTGATTTTACTTTTTAATTTCTTGACATTGCTGACATTACACAGCCCTATGCTTTCTAAGTGCAGTCCCCTTTCACCTTTTCCCCTACAAAAATGTAATATATTCTTTAATATATTAACAAGGAAGAGAAGAACCACATCATTAAAAGCAAAGTTATTCTTTCTCTGTTGTGAAATGTTATGCTCTGACATTTCTGACAATTTCCTCTTTAAACAAAATTTGCAAATGCATATCTTTGCTTGTATATGTATCTAGTTCTATGAAATTTTAATGATTGGAATCTTGCCATAAAAATAAAAGCCTGTAAAACAATTAGGAAGTACACAAGCTAATAATAAACATTAGATTTTTTAATGGGCTTTAATTAAATTGTTGTTATCTAATTATGTATTTTCAGAGAAACTTTTTAGAAGTCAGCTTTTTCTTAGATACAGCTGTTCATTAAAAAAAAAAAAAAAAAGAGGCATCATCCTTTGTTTATTATCAAGGACTAAGTACTGCAGAGAAAGAATTTTCTCTTCCTGAAAAAAATTATTAAAATGCACAAAAATAAAAAGCCTCTGGAGAAAAGTCATTTGCAAACTTTTGGTGAAACACAAGTTTAATCAGACAGTGACAAAGGTGTTGTAGGTTCTGGAGTCCTGATATTCAGTACTGAAACATGGTTACAGGGAAAGGGTTATGATGAGTCCAAGAAAATACAGACAGGAGAAGAACAAATTTGAGATTGAGAGCTGTACAGCTTGTCCAGACTGGACTAAATCAATCTCAGTTAGCTTGTGCTTCTAAGTCTAGACAAAACCTCTGTGGAAGGCAGTAGCGGGTGAAAGAAATGCTCAGCCAGATGACCTCAAGTAGGAATGTCATCTTTTGTACAGACTGTGGCAATAGGGACCAGTTGAAAAACTGAAGAAGAAGATGTTGAAAAATTAACATCAAGTGGCTTGCAGGAAGTCTAAATATTAATTAAATCTCCAGTGTAAATACTGGACATTTGCAATGGTCTAAATTAGTCTGACTTCAACCAAGAGAAGTTCCAGCTTTACTAATGAATTATAGCAAATGGTGTAAATCAAGACAAGTCCAGCTGAATTCTACAGACATTCTAGAATGCAATTTATAACAACAAATTTTTAAAAAGTAAATTCAGTCCAGTTTTCACCAACTTGGATACTGCCTACAGAGAGGTTTTTTATGTTAGGCACAGATGAGCAGATGTGTTTGAATGGAAGATCACTAGACATGGATGCTCACAGGCCTCACATGCTTCAGTAGAATTGGGCCAGTCTGCTCTCTGTTGATTTTCTTCAAAGAGCATGATCCCTGTTGTCCGTGGCCCTTAAGACTTCTACAGAGCTCAATGAAATCCCATTAGTTTAAGCTGCTTTTTGGGGAAAGTGTGTGTGCTGTTTTGCAATGAATCCTGAAAAAATGTTCACTTGGAAATAACTAACTCTCCCTCCAATCTTCAAAAGCCTTTCTGAGCAGAAAAGAAATAATAATGATGTCATAGATGTTATAATAAGCAAATCTATATGCATATCTCAGACTTGGTTTCTTTACTCTCCTTTGTGTTTCTAAACCCAAGAATGGCCAGTATTGCCTAGTAGGTTAGTATGTCCCTGAAATTGTAGTCTTCTCCAAGCTGTGTGTTCTCTCTCCCCTGACTCAACTTCCATTTTGCTTCTTCATAGCCATCTTCCTCCCTGGGTTTCCCCTTCAAATACACCAAATCATCCAAACTTCAACATTTCCTGGTGCCATCTTCCTTCTCACCTCAGAGTCTTGCCAGTCCTCCTCTGTCATCCTATTGCCACGCTTCTCAAACAAACACATACTTTCAGAGTCTTTGTATTTGCCAAGCGATGTACCAATATTGTAGTTTGTTCTGCTTTGCTGAAATTTCGGGTTTCAGATTCAGCTTCCTTGTCTCCTCAGCCCCCATCCATTTCACTGTCCTGTCCACTGAAACCCAAAGGAAAATAGTCCAGGCTCACCAACAATATTCCTGAGCCTGGAAGCCCATGACACAGTGCTGTAGATTCTAATAGCATTCCCAGGGGGAAAAGACTTCATTGTCAAATGTACAACCAGAATTTCTAAGATTTTTAGAGAAAAGTTATCTAACTCATTAAACCCTTAAACACTCACAACCCCCCCCCAAATCTATAAAATGAATGAGGCTTGCAGTATACATGATGAGGTAATGAACTGTCAAAATTTATCAGTGAGTCTTTATAGAGAATTATGTAACTCATAACTTTATTATTCCCAAGAACACCATTGTCCCAAATTCAGGCCATTGAAAATCTTATGCTTTGCCACATCATGCTTTCCTACTACTTCCTCTCTCTAGAGATGTGATGGCTTACTTCTCTCAATCCTGTAAATCCACACCAGCCCATTTAATTCAGTGAAACATCTGAAAACTGCCTGAAACTGACACTTAAAACATGAGTGTACATTTTTTTAATGTGTACCAAAAAAACCCCTGCATATTAATTCCGTTCCCTGTGGCCTCGCTTTTAGACTAATAGTCCTAAGCAGAACTCTTTGCAAAATATTTCACAGATCTCTACAAATGAACTGTTCTGTTTCACAGTTCAAGATGAATGGTTATGACTTGTTCTAACTTTTACTTGTATATATGTGTGCACTACAAAGCTTGCACATCTTTTATTCAATAGAGAATAAGGTGGAAACTGCTAAGTATGTAAATGAAAAACATTTTTTTTAAATCAGACCTCTTCCCCTTTCAATAACATGGATTTTTTAATGAAGGAAAGGTTACCATTTTAATGTAACTCTTAAAGGAAATTACTTTATAAAAGCAAAAAAACAGCCCAACTGCTCTTAATACTTCTAATAATACTATTCATATTCTCTGGCGAAATAATAAAAGATGCTAATTTTTATCACGGTGTTCATTTTGTAATCAAAATTCTCACAGAGATGCTGCTATGTTTGTGAAATGTGGGCCTCATTGTATTAAGATAAAGGAAGTTGCTATTCATGCCACAGATTGCTTGTCTTTTGAGATATATTTTGTTGTCCATTTAGCCCATTTCCATACCATTAAAAGAATGGAGAATTGCAATTAAGTGCAGTAGCGTTTACAACGTTTTAATCATAATTGCTAGAATTATATTCACAATTTTCATCACATGCTTTGCAGATGCATTCTCTTTTATCTACATGCCGTGCAGATCATGTTCCCGTTTTGTAGAAGTTGCCATCAATTTGCTGCCACGTGTTTTATGTGTCATTATTCTCCCCTCCTCCTTTGTGGACAAGAACAAGGGTCTGATTCACTAGAAAGGTCCAGTGGATTCTATTGTTTCTCCACTTCTCCAAGCCCTGAATACTACCATCCACTCTACATTTTGCTTGTCATTTGGTCAGGCATGCACTGGACTATCCAATTAAAAAGAAACTCCACCAATTTTTTGCTCAGCCTATCAGTTTAGAAGTTCAAAAAGTACAAAATACTTCTCCTTGGGAAAAAAATCAAAGTGTATTTGAGAACAGTGATTTTATTAATTGTAAGTGGCATCTATAAGCCTCTTGTTGAAACCTGCTTGAGTGCTGGAAGTGGCATAATTTGTACCAATTTATAATGTAAAATGAAGGTCTCCATCCAGCTTTAGTATGTTGCAGAGTCCTAGGTGAGATTTTGTCATTCATAGTTCATAATACATATATCAATTTTCTTTCTTGACTTACAACAAACCATCTACATTATGACATACTCTGAAATATAGGCTCGGTTATTAGGACTGGCTGCTCACCTTCTTGAAGTGAGCAGAGAGAAAACTTCAGTATCTGTGAAATGATGGAGGGAAGAAGGGCAATAGGCACAGTGAAGCTTGGATGACAGTAGACTTGATAGTCTTGAAGGTCTTTTCCAACCTTTATGATTCTGTGTTTAATATCTCACACTGACACTAGACCTGAATTAAAGTCTGGCTCTGTCATACCTCCAGAGAACTGGAAGTTTTCCATCAGATGACCAAGAGCTATTTTTAGGTCACAGGGAATGAAGAGAAAAGATTACAGAGACCTTTTTGTATTGTTTTCCCCTTCCCTCCTTCCCCTCTTCCACATGAGTTTTCTACAACTTTTATTTTCCTTTTTTCTTTTTATACTTTCTTTTTTTTAATATTTGCAGAATCTCTCTGCCAAGAAATAGGATGCTGCCTGAAAATCCTCTGGCATCCAGAAGAAAATTTTCAAATATATAAGGGATTTACTATTTTTAAATATTTTTAATGAATCATGTTTACTAACTTCAGACTACTCGAAACATCTTGCCCAAAAATGATACAAGTGTATCCAGCGACTGTCTTCTCCCCTAGTCCCTGCACGGCTGATGACGTAATCCCATTTTCTTAACATCTTCCTATCATTTCAAAGTTCTATGAAAAAAAGACATCCAAAGTTACATGTGCATCTTTTAATGGACACATACCAGTCTTGCTTTTGCTTCCCCAAGGTATCTTTGGTTCAAAGTTAGTTAGAACTTTAAATCATTGTATGTTTCCTTGCTCTGTTTTTCATTTAAACGTTTAACTGGCAGACATTTCCTTAGGTACACCTTTTATTCTCTTAAGAAATAATTTGTCAAATTCAAAGCAAAATAAGGATTTCATAGTGCTCTTTTTGTCCTTCAGGAACACATTCACATTTCATGTTTATATTCTTTATTTATAATGGTTAAATGCAGAAAATATTAACACTGAAATAAGATCCTTGAGGGACAGTAAGTTGAAAGAGCAGTTTGGGATAGAGAGAGGGAAAGCATCCAAGAACAGATATTTGATTTACTTTGTTACTATAACAGCTGAAGCCCAGCAAACATTTTATAAGCAGCCACAATGGTTTTATGTTGAAGTCAGCCAAGGTTGTAACAGAAGATGTGCAGAGCTGCTGTTCACTAGAACTCCATGCTTAAAACACATACCAGAAACAGAGGATGTGGTTGGATTTCCTATAAAACATCCTGGGAGGATCCTGAGGTCTGAAAGTTTTCACCATGAGTCCAGCTATAGACATGACTCAGCAATGTGCCCTTGCAGCCCAGAAAGCTGACCGTCAGAAGCAGTGTGACCAGAAGGATCAAGGGAGGTCATTCTGTACCTCTGATCTGTTCTTAAGAGACCCTTAAATCTGTACAGCACCTTGCAGTGCTGTATCCAACTCCAGGGCATTCAGCACAAGAAAGATGTGGACCTGTGGGAGTGAGTCTAGACAGAGCCACAATGGTGATTAGAGAAGTGGAGCATATCTCCTATGAGGAAATGCTGAGGGAGTTGGAATTGTTCAAGAGGGAGAAGAGAAGACTTCAGGGAGATCTTAGAACATTTTCCAGTACCTAAAAGAGGTTACAGCAGAGATGGAGAGGGATTTTTGACAAAAGCATGAAATGAGAGAAGAAGGAGGAACGGCTTTAATGTGGAGAGAGTAGGTTTAATTTAGATGTTATGAAGAAATTCTTTACTATGAGAGTGGTGAGGCACTGGAACAGGCTGCTCAGAGAAGCTGTGGTTGTCCCATCCCTGGAAACGTTCACGGCCAGGCTGGATGAGGCCCTGAAAACGCTGTCTTAGCAGAAGGTGTCCCTGCCCAAGGAAAGGGGGTTTGGAACTAGATGGCCTTTGGGGTCCCTTCCAAAACAAACCATTCTACGATCATATGATACTACAATTCTATGATTCTGTTTCCATGAACCGTGACTTCAAATCTCAGCAACTCTTATGGTTATATGGCGCAAAGGGCAGCCTGTGTTGAGATATGTACTTTGAACCGATCAAAAGTAATTTGCAAACATAAAGGGTGGATTTGGATGCTCGAGGCAGGATAGTGGCATTTCTTGTTTCCGTTATCACCAGTCTCAGTTTTTCAGTCTTTAGTCTTTGATCTTAACTGTCAAATCTATCCTGCAAAACAGGAAAACCTTTTTGTGTGCATTTTATAAATAAGAATACTTAAAGAAAAAAAATGAAATCTGTTTCCTTACTAGACCCGCAAGGAAATCAGCACAAAAGCCAGCTTACAATTCTTTACACACAGCCTTACACATAGGTCACCTCATTCCCCCATTTCTTAACAGTATATAAACAATAAAGTACTTCTGTACTGCCAGTGCCATCCTCATAGCCTATTCTCAGCATTTTTTGCAATGGAAACCATGATAAAATATCCCTTACAGGAGCTTGGAATTCACGCATTTAAAGCATTATTTTTCTGCGTCTTTTCTAAATCTGAAATAGAATTTATGTATGGCAATTTTCAGCATCACAGTGTGCTCTTTTAGAGAAGAGGGTAAACTTTTTTCTGAAATTACCCAGGTATTTTGTGCTATCATTCCAAACTTCTGTTTAATTTGCTCTTTGTAATCACCTGCCAACTAGAAAGAGGAAGGAAAGAAGGAAAGATTAGTTGAAAGTATTTGGAAAACCGAATATAAGTGAGTACACTAAGTTCTCAGAGAAATTAAAAAAAAAAAAAAAAAAAGAAGTCTTTTCCAGAGGAAAAGAAGCCTGAAGTTTGTTTGGGTTTTTTTCTTTATTTCCCAGTTTCCCTTCCCCAAGAACAGAAGTTGTCTACACAGAAGGTCTGTCTGACAGGAAGCCTTGCTTCTGTAAAGGTTTTTGAGTGTCATTGGTTTTGCTCTTTCTTAATTCCAGAATCTGAGTGTAACCAATCATGAGACTACATTAAATGCTTCTCATGCATTATGTATTCAGTCAAAAAAAAAAGGAAAGAGGCTGCATTTTCTCCATGAAAAAGTCACTAATCTATTTTTATCCCATGATACAGGACTGTGAACAAAATAAATTCATATTATTCACTTTTGAATGGTGAGAAATTTTAAACCTGAAACTATAAACTTTGGATTTGCTCCATTGAATTTATCTGTATTTTCACATAACGTCAAGGAAAAAAAGCATTCAGTTTTACTGACAGCATGTGGAGAGGTTGTCTAATGGATAGCTGATTGACCTGGACTTCAGAAGATCTGCATTAATTTTCCTTATAATTTACAGACTTGATATGATTTTGGCTAATACATACATCAAAAGGTAGAAATACACTGAGAATTCATAGACTCAAAACAGAATTTGTGCTACATAGACAGTTCCCAATGGATTGGCAATATACATTTTTAAATACAAAATACTCTCTCCAAGGTTATTTAAGACTTGCAACCAGACCTAGTCTCCAATAGAAAGTTTCTCATTTCATTTTCACTCTCAGACTTCATCTGGGATTAGAAAAAAAAGTTGTTATATTACTTGAAGCTGGGATTCTCACGAGTGCCAGGAATTTCACTATCTGCTGGATTTACACAAGCTTTGGAGGTTTGGATATGCTCCACAGAAGAGGCTGAGCTCTTGGAAGCTTATCTGAAAATCACTGATGATTTGGCAACATAGTGAGCATGACAGACCTTCATGAGATGTCTAATAATTCATACTGACTTTGGGCACTCTTTCATCATTCTCTGTGGCACCAATCCACAAGTACATACCCAGACGTGATCAAAACAGAGTTTTGGAAAGTTACATGTAACTTAAAACAAGAATTTAAAAGTTATGTGTTTCTTTGAAGAGCCTTGTGTGTCTCGTCATTCCCCGGGCTCATGAGATGTAGTTCATCCTCCACTGATTGGAGTAAATCTTAACATGAGGAATTAGTGATGTGTTGGGAAAAAGCAAGTTCAGAGTTAGATGGGGAGAAAACAACTGTTAAAAAGAGCAGTTATATAGAGGTGATGGTGAGGCTGAAGTTGGCAACCCTCAAAGCCATCACCTTGTTGATGCTGTCCTAGTGCTTTCAGTTCTAGAGTAAGCCTGAGGGATTCTTCATTGTGCCCAGAGCACAGAACAAGAGCACCCTGAATTTCCACAGTCCCTGAGGTGTAAAGTAGGTAATCCTCCAAGGACATGTCCATCTTTTCTTAGCCTACTAGTGAAATCAAGTGAAAAACTTATTCTCCTCTCTTTATATACCGATATCTGAGATGGAAGGAAGAGATAAGTATTTGCATCAAACCCAGACAGGAATTAGGAACGTTTAGGGAATTCAAGTACTAAGACCAGTGTCCCTGGAAATCAGAGACTGACACTATAGACTGAGAGAAGTTAAAGGGAAGCAAGGGGGCCTATTATTCTGTATGCATCACAGAGGTGTAGGATTCAGGAGAAAGGCATACCAACACTGAGGGACAGGGGTTGACAAGGAAACTGAGGTCCGATAAGAAGGAAGAGGGAATAAAATGAACTGGAATAACTAAAGCAGTTGGGCACATGTGAAGAAAGATAACATGTAGGTACCCCCAAAAATACCAGGGGGGAAGAATCCAGGAAAATTTGTTTTCAAAGGAAAAACATTAACAAAAGAGCATTAAACCTAACAGTGCCAAAAACCACTGGGAAAGACATGAACCCTGTTCTTTTCAGGGCCTGTTCATCCTTGGCCTCCACACTGTGGGGACCTTCAAACAACTTATCTTCTTTCCATAGCAGGGAGAACTTATCTGGAATGCAGTTGCAGAAAACACTTAACTGTCCCTGGGAAAAAAATGCTTCTTCCTGGCAGGAAAGATTTTCTAAGTAAAAATGAACTCTAAACTCCTAGTAATACTCTTACAGAAAGGGTCTTCTATGCTTACAGTGGGATTAGAACTAATGAGAAGTGAGTGAAAGCAAACCTGGAATTATTGAGGGGAAATTAGGATTCAAGAAGAGATATTGAAATTGAATAAGAAAGTAGGAAAATGGAAAGCTGAGAATAGGATAAGAAAGAAGAAAAGAAAAGGATGTTGTCCATCTTCCCTAGGCTCTGGATTAAGAGTGCTGGTTAATAGCAGAAAAAGACAGAGATTCAGCCTTACACGGTGTTTATGCCACATAGCATAATTCAAGGATTAGCAAAAAAAGCCTGTGCTTTCTGTGACCTCTAACGCTGAGCTGTAGTGTTCCTCTACACCTACATAGATGGTATGTTCCCATTACATACAGCAAAAGCATCATCCTAGTCTACACCTAATCTAGATGAAAAAAGCTGTAAACAAGAAAAGAACAATTAATGAGGAAAACAAGGGAGAAGGAAGCTTAACAAGAAGAAAAGGGATCCAACACAAAAGTTATAAGAAGAAATATATTTAACAAATTTTAAAAGGCAAGTTGAAAAGGGAGAAATCATTACATAAAGAAAGATAGTAAATCCAGAAGAAAATACTTATAAAATGTTTTTTCTCGTTAAGCCATCTAGATTACCACTCAGTAGTTCTTGTATTTTAATATCATTGGATGTACCTAAAGTTTCCAATCCTGCCTATGAATCATGTAGGTTTCAATACTATGTAAAAGAATGAGATTTTGCCTTTATATTAAATTAATTATTGAAAACCTAATTAACTACATATGAAAATCCTCCCTAAAAGCATAATTATAGTAAGATTACAATAATCAGTCATACAATAGTTAAATGCATGAGAAACCTTAAATCGTCCTATTTTTCTCACCTTCTACCCTGCACTAGAATACAGCTGGAGTTCATTAATATTTTTGAAGCATTTCAAATGACAGAAAATTCCATATGGAAATGAACAAAATGTTTGGCTAGATAGTGTACAGAAAAAAACCCAACAAGAACAACAAAGCCCCCCCCAAACAAAGGAACAAAACCAAGAATAAACACAAAAAAGTTCACACACTGTATAAGAATGAGAAAATAACATTCTGCATCATTACATTTTTTGACCAAGTGAGACTTGAAAAATACTATATTATCAAATAAGTAAAGACCCACATATACATATATATATATATATACAGTGATCCCCCGTTACTCGCAGGCTATTGCATCTGATCCTCCTCACATGAGTCGTGGAATCCACGAAGATAGTGAACACATGACATAGTCAAGTATGCCAAGCCTGTAGCCACACCCCCTCCCCTTATAAGGTCTGGAGGACGGTCCTGAGGGCAGGGCTTGTCTCAGATATCTGGCTGTGCTCTGCTGGGGTGGGGGCCAGCGGCGGAGCCGGCGCCATGCGAGCTGGGGGGGCCGGGGCCGAGCAGACTGGGGTCACGGCAGGTTCTGCACACGCGCCAGGTCCCACAACTCACTGGAAAATCAACAGCGAGTATGTGGATCCCACAAATTCCGGATCGTGACTATGCAGAGGATCACTGTATATTCATATTTTTGTGTTTTACAGAGGGGAATAGCATCTCTGTGTGTATTTGCATGTATACGTGGATTGCAAGTAGTTGCTAAGTTCACCATTATGTATTAGGTAGTGTTTAAAACCTAGTGGCTTGTTTCCTGTGCTGTTTAGGACATATGACCTACTTCAAAAAAGGGAAATGATTCCTGTGGCAGTCCTTTATGACAGTTTTGGTATGTGGAGACAGATGTAACAACTCAGTCTTGTGCTGAAAACATACCTCCACAACCACTTAAATGTTGTTAACCACACAAGGCAAAGGGAGATTTGCTTCCCTCTGTTATCTCAATGAGACATCATGATCCCACAAAAATAAAAAATTAAACAAAAAGAAAAAAAAATCTATATTTCCTATTTCTTCGTCCACTTTATTATCATAATCAAATGCAATTAGCTTTGCAGGTGTAAAAACACCAAACAGAAGGACATTGTTCTCTTTCTACAATGCAATTGTAGAAAGATATAGCTAAAGAGTGTTCATGTATAAAGCAAGAATTACTGAAAATTACACTATAAATTTTGTTAGTTTCTTCTTTACTATAGATTAATCAAAACGCATATATTTGAAAGACATAAATAGTGCCTTCATATGCAATACAAAAACCTCATCCAAGGAAATGTTCTGCCCTGTAATATTTCTTCCTATGAGGTCAAAATGAGAAAATATGGCATCCACAACAGGTGTTCCTCATAATGTTGAATTTTATAGTATGAAGGCACTCAGCCTCTACAGAACAGATCTGCAACCTGAACACTTGAAATACAGGATTGGTCTTCTTTCAAAAAGTATTTCTGATTAATGTTGACAGATCACTGTGGCACTGATGATCAATTAGTTAATATTTGTACAGTACTTTAGAAATGTAATACTCTTAAGTATGGAACATTGCTATTATTACAAGTACACTTAAAGATCCTTAGGTAACTGTTGGGAGTACAGTAGACACGATCTTAATCTATTAATAGCCCTTTAGCAGTGCAGTTTTTCACAGACTGCCAAAACATCTCTATTGTATGTATAATTCTTTTTTTTTCTTTTCTTTTTTTTTCCCTAGATAGCATGAGTGTCATGAATGTTAAGAGCAAGGAAGCAAAATTGCTCCTGTCATCTTTTTCCCATTTTTGTTCATACAGTATGTGAAAGAGTCTGTTTCCTTAAAATGACAGAAGAACATCATATCCCCTTAAGTTTCCAGTCCTCTGTATTAGGTCTTTAATTTGGGATTTGAGTGCCAGATAATTAGTAGTAGTTGAGGTAGAATCCACTGCTTTGTGAGTCCCATGGCTCTGTTAGTAAATTAGATTGCAAAAGGTTACTAGAAAGGGCCTTTAATCTTACCAGCGTTTTACTGTTACTGCATGTGGTAGACAGAGCATCCTGTATCAGGGACAGGAAGGAGAAATTTAGTGGCATAGTAGATAATCTGCTGATGTAAATGGTATAGCTCCTTATTCACATGAGCTCAGGACTTGGCCCCTGGCCTCATAAACACTTTGGGTAGTGTCTGCAAATTGGTCTCCAGCATTCAATAAGGGTGAGTGAAAAGCTACTCAGTGTGAACGTGTGTGTCTACCAATTAAAGGCAAAAAAAATAATGCAGAATCAGAAGTAACAAGCTTTCCAAACAAAAGAAGTCAGAGTAAGTTCAGTTAAGGTCAGGGAAGAAAGAGTAAGAAAACAATTAGGGCAATAAAAATGTACTTTTGAGTTGTTCTCTTACATCTGCACTCACAGACATGCACAATGACACTCTCACCACAAAATGTTCACCAGTGTTGGTAATTTCTGAGTGAGAATTTATCAGCGGGGTGCATTCAGAGACAAGGTGGAGCTGCAAGTAAAGGTTATCACATGCCCGTTTTAAAACTCCCTCTGTCCAACCAACCTTGAGAAAAACCCTACATCTTAAATGGGCCTAGCAGGAGCTGGAAGGACTTGCTGCCAATCTGCACTGATGCCAGAGGCAAAGTGACTGTTAGAGGTATCCAGAGTGTCACCTAGGACAGAAAAAGTGGGAGCAGTGTGGGTCAGGAGAGGGATAACCTCACTGCTGTGTTTCAGTAGTGCAAGAGCAGGGAGGGCAGAAGACAGGCTGACAGAGATGGTCCAGCAGCCTTTTCCCAGTACGTCACTTGGGTAGCCACTGAACCTCTGTCCTCTTTTGTGCTCCTTCTGTAAAATGAAGGTAACAGCTCTGCAAAATGCTGTGTGAATATGAAGTACATATTAGCAATACTGATTCTGTTTACGGGAATATTTATTCCTCTGTTACAGAAGTCTGCTATTAGTCTCCAGATCTCGTTTATTTTAGCTCAACGCTGTCCACACAATTACTAGTTCTCATTATGAAAATAATTGCTGCCTGTATCACTATGTTTTTGTTTGATAATGTATTTCATGTTCAGAAGGGCCTATTAAAATTATCTAGCCTGACCTCCCACACAATGCAAGCATTATATTCTCACAGAGACATTCTTACAACAAATATCACAGTGGAGCTATTAAAAATACCAGCATATGCTCATAAGCCAGGGTGCCACTGTACCAGACACATAACAAGAGAACACCCCTTCCCCGAAGAATTTATTATTTAACTGGGTCCTGCAGTATGGTGAGAGAGAAGAAATGTGGCTGTCCCTAAGATTATACATTCTTCCATGGAAAGCCCAGAGAATAAATCTTCTAGATCCCATTGTATTGTTTTCCCTCCACAGTTATCCTTTTTATGATAAATAAAAGGAAAAAACTCTTTGTTATGATAATTTTTTTTTTAAATCAGTATAATTTTTTAAATATTCAATTTATTTCCTGAAATAGGAGTCCTCTTCTCAACAGCTGAGGTCCTTAAGAACCTCTACCTTGGTGTCACAGGATTTCTGCGTGTGCCATGGTCTGATCTTTCTTGATATTACACATCACCCATCACTGTCATCACGAGCAAAGCAGCCTTATGAAGATGGAAAGCCTACCATGTTAATTTTCAGAGCTGTGTTCTCAACCTGCTACACAGAGCATTAGCCTCACAGCACCCATTAACCCCCACTGTGTTGAGTCAAGAATCAAGCGCATAAAGGATGTCAGGCATTGTACACTGGAGGTAATCAGATTTGCTGGTCACTTAGCCCTGGATGCACTTAAAAATGTGCGTTTGGAATAAAAATATTGGGAAGTAGCAAAGCTGAAATGCGTGACAGGAGGAGTTGTTTTTATCAAGCAGTCTAAAATATACTTTAGATATTAATATACGAGAATAAATGTTCCAGATAGATAATGCAGCGTTGGAATGTAAGTAGACTTTTATGAGAGCAGGCATTGGTACTGTCATGGCAATTAAGGTTTTCAGCAACGCTTTCCTGCATGTGTGCAGTTATATATATGATTGTTTGCACTATCCTAAGGCCACAGTCTCTCTCAAGCCTCCATTGTGCTGAGTGTCGAATGAATCCAAATAGCCAGACAATCCTTCCCCTATTGAGCTTCCAGTCTGCAAAACAGCATCCTTACTCCTTGGCTTGGCGTCACAGTTCAAGAAGCAGCACCCTGGCTGGCGGGGAAAGAGCTGAAACTGCAGGATTTGGTCCATCTTCCCCCTTTCACAGAGGAACACAGCACATAACAACAGCTGCTCCTTCCTTTTCACCCCGTGCTGCTGCTGTCAAATCCTTCTTGCTGCCATGGCATCTGACAACCAAACTTTTCCTTCAGTCTCACCTTGGATTTTTTAACAGAAGCACATTATTAGTAACAGAAATTATGGTCTGAGAGCACTGTTATTGAGCACACAGTATTAAAATTGCATGTTTTAAAATAAAAGTGTCAGTCTGACAAGTACACATAGCCAGCTTTGGGGAATGTTTTTAACAAACATGGGATTTCTTTTAACATAGATGTTTAGAAGGGAAAATATTTGCAAATTCGGGTCAGGTTTGATAAAATAAGAAGTTTCCTAGATATTCCAACATTTCTTTTAAAAAATCTATGCTGAAAAAAGAAAGATACATGAAAATACTAATTAATAAATGTTATGGCAATAAACTAGAGCATTGAACCTGAATTAAAACTGAAATATATAAAATTTGTTCAAAACAAAACAAAATATTTTGGGGAAAATACACATGGAAAATAATATTCTTTAAGCTCTTCTTTCATCTCCGTTTTTTTGATTTCTTTTAGTAACCAAGTCTCAGAATTGCAGCAGCTATGCAACTCTTTTTATTACATGAATTTAAGGGCCATTTTTATTTAAATGACATGAGAAAAAAGTTCCAAGGAAAAGGTCACTTGTGTTTGAAATTGTCCAGACACAAATTCCCAATACCAAAACAAAATTACAGAAGAGGTTAGGTCTGAGGTCAGGTTTGGGTTCCTCTTTAGCAGCAATTCAAACCCCATGGACTTGTGCAGTACATTTAGATTTCCAAATGCAACAGACAGAGAGCAGCTATTTAGATTATTTCAGGCTGGTAGAGTAGTTGAAATGAATATTTCTTATCTGTTTTTGAAAGTACTGCACAAGTTATAATTAGAGCTGTGATAGAAGTGGAGGTCATCATCCCTTCCCACTGTCATGACACATCTGTCAGCCCTTTATTAGCAGTGAAGTTTACACAAAAAATTTACATTGTCCGAGAGTATATAGAAACTTCGGAGTTCAAATGACAATACAAGGCCAGGAAGGATATTTTTAAATCCCTTTTTTAGAAGTGACACCACTGAGGGTTGTAAGTCACTCTGCTTTCTAGGTTCCTCACTTTACTTCCTCAAGGCTTTAGATGACCAGGCAGAAATCACAAACTAGACTAATTCCTTCTTAATTATGTTAGAAAATTATGCACATACTGGACCAGATCACAAAGAGGCAGTAATTTGCTTTCTGTGTTCACTCAAGAGCTCTGGCCTCTCTGCAGGGTGTCACCTGCAGGTTCCCTCAGCAGCCTTTGTTGTATTACTTCCACTAAATACTTTGCAGCTCTTTTAAGGAGTCTGACACTACTGTTCTTTTATCTTGTACCTGATGATCCAGACATGAAGTGTATTATTTTTCCTCAGGTCTATTGTTTGATGCTGTCACAAACAGGCAACTTCCACAAGCAAGACACCAGAATGGCAGAAAATTGCAGGCACCTATTCACTGAGGTTTGAATATTGAGCAGACAGCTGTCTGGAACTCACTCTCTTCTGCTATTTCTTCAAGAAATTTAGGGAATGCATATTTTCTTGCATAACATCAGGTACATTTTTTGTACCTGAAACATATGTCACACCAATATTAACGCAGAATAGCAGATGACTTGGTTACAGCTAGTGTCCTTTATGATTATGAAAAAAAGAATTCTTGGTAGAACAGAGGGCCCCCAAGGCTGCACAAAAACATTCATAAACATTAGTCTTAGATGAGAACAGCAGAGAAATTCCAGACAAACATTCTGGCTAAGATCGGACCACACATGTATCTTCTGATAGTGCAAGAGACTTTATGAGAAGCTGTGATTGCAAGATTACAGCTGGATCTTGCTGACAGCATTTTAAGCTTTTTTTCTTCCTTCTACAATCATTGCTAAATATGAACAAAAATTTGCTCTGTTGTCTGTAATTTGAGGCATATGAAATGGGAATATAACACATTAAGCAAAGAACACAATGCTGTAGGGCTTGAAGTCCCTGTTCCAGTAACATGCTCATTATTTGCTCCATCTATAGCAACATTTCTGCCCTGGCTCTGAAGTATTCATTTATTTTCCCTATGATTCTTAACTGAAAAATTCTATCTGACCTGTCAAAATCCCAGGGCCATGAGACATGGACTTCTATGGGCATGTCAGCAAGAACTGAGGACTGAGAAATTCGTGGCTGTTTGCTTGTGGTTCAAGCTAGCCCAGACACTGTTCAAATACATTTACCTCAGTCTGTGTCTTCCACTGTGACCACACTTGTTTTTAATATTTTGGATGACTTACCCCTCAATGTACATTCTACAACTACAATCCTAAACCAAACTCGGATTTCTGTTGGCTCACATTCCACTATCAGAGCATGCCATGCTAATATATTAACCTGTCAGGGACAGGCAGAGGTGTTCTTCACAGACCTATTGCTGAGAGCAGCGTTCACTCCTAAGTCATTAGAGTTTTGTTATTGGAAGGAATGCAAAAATAATTAAATGGTCGTTGCTCCATCTTGCAGGACTGCAGGACCACTGGCATGCACTATCTTGCCTGTCTGAAGCTCTGGCAAAGTACAAATCATGTGTTATGAGAGTTAAGGTGAAATGTGGATTTTGTTTCCTGGGTATGGGTTACTTGTGTGAGGCTTTGTGCTCCAATAAGCCCTGTGAGTATAACTTCATAAAATCACAGAATTATTAAGGTTAGAAAATACCTAAACCTCCCTAGTGGCAACTGGCATTTTTTGGGTTTTACGTTCTTTTTTTTTTTCCCACACAGACTCATATGAATATCTCACCACTTTAAATATAGGTATCTGGACAATGCTAAACAAAAGATAACTCTCCTAATATGCAATTATTTTCTCTGAAAAAGTTATTCAAGAGTTGAAATGCCTTCTTTTGTAAGATCTTCTTCAGGAAATTTACCCTTGTGAATATATCATAAAATGGATAAGCAATATCTTTGAGAAAGCTGAGTTTGCCTTTAGGGAAGAATTAGGCAATCTAAAAATTCCTCTCTGAAATGTCTCTCTTGTTGAGCAATTGAAGCTGCCATAATTAAGCTGTGTTTTGTTCTTGCACAGGTTTGTTTACATTTGAGAAAATGCAATAGAACAATTAAAATTTAATAATATGGTAAATAAGGCCTGAATAATTTATTCAGATCAAATGAAATTAATGTTGATAATCACTTTTTTTTTTTAAGACTAGAAGAAAAAAGTTGGCTTCTAGGATTCGATAGAAATTTTGGGGTTTTTTTTGGAATAAATATGTTTATATTAAATATATAATCAAAGAAGAAAATACAAGTATTTTTATTTAGTGACAGAAGTACCTGTGAAGTATAAACTCATTTGAAATAAGATAAATTTAAATAATATAGAAATTATGAAATCACAAATACTGATTTTAAAATACTTATGCCAGCTTTTCACTGAAAATAATTTCATATATGTGTACTCTGTTGTGTAGTTATGCATTCCCTTATATTTTTACAATGGAAATAAATAGACAAACTATTTTTTTGTTATTACCAGTAATGGGATCTGTACAGCTAGCTTCAACAGTGCATGACCAAGACTATTATTATCATTATTTGTTACAGCAGTATCTATAAACATTAAACAAATAAATAAATCAGAAACACATAGTAGCTACAGATAAAGGCTTGCAAGTTAACAGCATACTTTCTTGCACAGATTTTAGAAAGCATTTTTCCAACAGTATATTTTTACCTTTTTCTCTGAAATAATTCATATTAGGGATCTTCCTTTCATAAAACATTTTACATATTATAACTTCTAACAAATATAGAAAATAGTGTTTATTTTACTTCATATTTATTGGTTTTAAATATATATAGAAGAATTTTCTAAATACAGAGGGAGAGTTTTGTGTGACTTGCAGTTCAAATTCGTACACTCAGAAACCATGTTCATGGATGATTGCTTAACACTGGAAGTCCTGGCTCAGGTGATTTCTGGGCCAAAAACAGGAAAGAAAAGGTTTTTTTGTTGGTTTTAATATAAAAGAATAACAGAAGACTGCCTTATTGAAAAGCAATAGGAACAATCCTTCAGAACTTTTCTTAATCCTGTCTTCAACATCAAACAGCAAAATGCTTTAAATTTAAAGAATAACCGTGGGTTTGACAGGATGTCTAGTCCAACACAATAGAATTACTGCTGCAATACTAGGAAATGAAACAAAAAGAACTGCTAAACCCATAAAATGCAGAGTCAAAACTAAATGTGGGCTGCCTGAGGTTTAATGTCTCCTGTAAACTATGGAGAATGCAATGAAGTGCAGAACCAGGTCTTGTATCATG
>WEKX01010234.1:61294-78912 GCA_013390025.1 Pitta sordida | reverse complement strand
CAGGTCTTGTATCATGACTGAACTGAACTGAAAAGGAGTTTTAAAACAGCAAAGCAGAGCACCAAGAAACTTAAAAAATAGCTCAGTGCATGCAATGTTTTTTAATTGGACGGCTCAGACTGTGTCACATGCAATCTGAATGTTGTATGGCTTATTTTTGTACATAATAAGAAGGTAGAAAAACTGAGGCTCATTGTGCCCCACCTAGTTAAGAATAAAAATAGTGAGTCTCTCAAATTTCAGGATTATTTTCTCTCCTTTTAACAGACTGCAATACTTTGTGACATCCACAGCCACATATAGAGTTATTCATGTAAATATTCATGTAAATAGGCAGTCTTGTTCTTTCTGTACCCTGTGTCTACTCCATTCCTGTCCTGGCACTGTCCTGTAACCCGGCACTAATCTGGAGATGAAAAAAAGAAAATCAACCTGCTCCTTGGTTCTTCTAATTGTCCAGCTGAACAAAGGTTATTATTGAATATATTAGGGCAAATTTTCTCTTTTTAGTCTGATAAATGAAAACCTAGAGCTTGGGTTTGCAAATTTCTCCTCAGTCAGTTACTGGGGCAATGTCTGGGAAGGGTATGAAGGATAAAGATATCAGGGCAAATCCCAGAGGACCTAAAGGAAACACCAAGCTGCTGAAAAACCTGAGGTCTGCAAGTCTTTTCTGGTCAGTGTTGCACCAGATCTCCATTATGGCTGCAGTAAGTGAAAAGAAACTTTGACCTTTGCATTATCTATTTATTGTAAATGACACTTAACTGGTACGATGAGACCAGATAAGAGGTAAAATGTAGTTTTTTATTGCTTCGGTTGGGAAAAATGAGTTATAGATTCATTCTCCAGCAGTAAGGATCAAATAGTTTGTAGAAGAGATATGAAATGGAGCAAACAAGGGAGTGTCCACTCCGAAGTTCCTCTAGGCATGATGTGAACTCTCTACAACTGAGCAGGAAAACAAGTGCCATAAATCTCTGCTCATGACAGACATGTGAAGTTGACATGCCTGTTTCTTCCAGGCTGGAAGAGATATTTGCTGTGGTTACCCAAAACAATATCTTCGATACTTGAAAGCATAAAATTAGAATTTAAGCTTCATAAAAAGCATAGTAAATAAGCCTTTCTGAAGGCTCCAGAACCTTGCAGTAACCAAGATATTAGCTGGAGGAACTCACTGAAGTACACACTTTGTGTTTCAATGCCAAACTTATATCTTAACAGTATCAAATATAATAATAAAATATATGTAATGTTACCTGTTTGAGACTGCTAAAACTCATCATCAAACTTATAGATTTTTATTAATTACTGTAACATCCATAAGTAAAAAGCTCCAGTCATCCATTAACTATACAGGATAAATCCTTTTTACCTGCATATTTTGTCTTTCATAAAGCAAGAAGTCATGTGTACCAGTAATAAACAGCAAAACCACAACAAAAACCAACTGAGAACCTAGTCTTCTTGCCAAGTTTTATTCTTCCTCTTCCTTCATCACTAACTCTTGTGCTTTCTTTTGTAAAAGTGCGGTTTTTTAGCTCTTTGTTATTAGTGAGCAAAAATGCCTCCTACAGATGAGCAGATACTTTTTTTTCTCCATCTGTTGGAACATTTTCTTTGCTGTTCTCTGGAAATTTGCCAAAAGGGAATGAGATAACACTTCTGAACAGAGGATAGATGGCAGACATAAATCCCATGGAAAGATGGACTACAGCAGCTTATTGATGATTTCACTAAGGTTGTTTAGTTGATTCTCACTGAACCTGAGGTTGCTTTCTTCTATTTTTGTCAGTGAGAACAAGAATAGTTCTAACCACTCAGTGGAAGAAGTGCAGGGTATTTTTTAATTACGTGATTTTTGTCATTTTTGGATTTTGGGCACTCCAGTTTAATGAAGCCAGACTCTATCATTGCAGATGGGAGTTCACTGGGAAGGTAAGAAAGTGCTACATAAGTGTCTGCCTATACTTCTTAGTAACAACCAATTTTATCATCAATTTTCACTGTGTTTAAACAACACAGTTAAAGAACAGGATATTGAGAGAAATGGTCTTTGAAAACTACTCAATATTTACTGTTTTCAGTGGCCTTTGGAAAAAAACCAAGTTTCTTCTTGAAGGGCATATTGCAAGGCTGAAGATTTTAGTCATCAATTAACTTGCTTTTAAGATTTGGGAATAATGGAACACAGATTAATGATTTCAACCTATGGTTGGGGTTTTTTCATTGAATGCTTGGATTATTCTTTCTAAATCAAGCAGAAACTATGTCACTAAACCTAACTGGTGATTAAATTATTATGCATTTGCTTTAAAGAGCAAATACAGGTACTCATTGTGTGGTGGCTGCTGTGGATGTATGATGCTCGTTTATTTACTGACTTGAGAACCAATCCACCTCCCAATGCCTAGTGGGATTCAAAGTGGCTCCTTCTCAGAGAAAAAGAGGAGAAAAGAAAACAAGCTCTAAAATCAGTTAAGGATGTTCTTAATTTTTTTTTTTGAGGTCTGCTTTAGGCATTGTATTGATTAACGACATACAAACAGCCTCTCAACTTCTTGTGAATTACAATTGTTATGTGTTTCCTTTGAAATAAAGACTTGGCTCTTTTCCATAAATAACACTGAAGCTTTTTATTTTTTTTTCTTTCTTACTTTTTTTTTAGTGATTTTTCATTAAATTACTAGCAGAACAATAAGTTTAAACATTGGGTTTCTTCCCTAGGGAAAAGAGTGATATTTTCATGTCTAGGGTGGTATGCCTCAGTCAGACCTTTTTTTCCCCCATTTATGTTATGTTTAATCAAGCTTCATTTTTTTAATAGTGCTTGGATAGGGCAAATAAATATCTCTAACCCTTACTTAGTAATTTTATGAGAAGTGTTGCAAGTGTTCAGTGAGGCTACTTATGATTTTGCAGTTATCTTTGCCCTCTATGATCCTGTCATATACAACATTGAACGGGCCTCCTAGTTTACATGTGGTATTTCAACAGAGGTCATATAATAAAACACCAGAATGGCAACATGAATATACATCAGCCTAACTAGGTCTAACAACGATGATTTACCAGCACGAGCTATAAACCTAAGTCCTCTTCTTGTAGGTAAATCAAGTTGCAGTAATAGCCCTTTAACAATTTGTTTATGATAATGCTGCAAATGTATTGCAATTTGAAGAAGTCAGCTCCTGCATTCCAGTAGCTGCTACTTCATTTCAGTACGTCCAGTGACTGCAGTAGTTTGACAAACACCTGACTGGCCACTAAAAAAGAGCGAGGACAAATGTCATAGAATCATAAAACGGCCTGAGTCAGAAGGGACCTTAAAGTTCCAAACCCCTTGCCATGGTCAGGAAAACCTTTCACTAGACCAGATCCTCAGAGCTCCTTACAACCTGGCCTCGAACATTCCCAAGGGCATCCCCAATTTCTCTGAGCAACTTGTTCCAGTGTCTTACCACTTTCAAAGTGTCCCTTCCTCCCTCCCTCCCTCCTGGATGGTTAGCTTGATCTTATTTGAGGGGATATTTTTATTAACTTGTATGTCATTCTGAGCAAATTATTTCCTACAAATGGTAGACTGAGAACCATTTTGTTTGCAGCAGTAAGCTTAAAGAATCATCTGTAAGGTAATTTTATGAAACTCTGCACTACCAGAGGCCCATGGCTGAATTGAGAAATCTCTACTTAGCTAGGTGATCTTGAAATTAGGGAGGAATCAGGACTGAGAAGCAGATTTTAACATCTTGTAACACAATAGAAAGGTTAGATATTACCATATAGGGCGAACAAACAGCTCCTACAAGAAATTGTATTATAATCCACCAAACTAACCATGTTAATTAGTTGTGTTTTGAGCCTTACATATGCAAGAAAGCATATTGAGGTGTTAACTTAAGTGCTTTAATCATAGATTTTTCTCTCATCAGATGTGTTCTTGCAAAATATGATGTGAGTCTGCCCTTTAAGGGTAGTGTTCATCCACTGGAAAAATACACTAGGCAAAAACACCTATGGAAGCTCTTCGGTAATTACTTTTCCAACTTGATCAGATGCTAATAGGTTATAGTTTCTAATTGAAATCCTTATAGGAAGTTCTTTGCTTAAAGGAAGTCCTTGCATAGTTTCTAAAGTAAATCATTAATCTAGTTTCTGATACTTTGATGCAGTAATGAATTTGCCAGTGTTTCGATTCCAGCTTTAAACAATACTTTTTTTTTTTCAATCAATGTATCACCCACTTCTGATTTAGCGAAATACAACTGCAGAATGACCCCAGAAACTAAGAAGTAAATTTAGTGAGGAAATTGTATCTAGCATGTTTTGTGGGTGAATGTTGTCTGATTTTCCTGACCTCTCCAAACTTAAATAAGTCTCAGTCTTGCCAGGAAGACCCGACCCGGATCAGAGCTGGGAGTAATACTATAAATTAAACTGCACGACATAAAACTGAGACAGTCTTCATTACTGAAGCAATGCCAGCTCATTTTAAGCAAATCAAGAGGTACAAAGGGGTATGAAGGTTTATCTTAGGAAGAAGTCTATACAGAATAGCAAATAAGTAAATCCTCAATGACACAGCAGTTATAGCATCATTCTGAACTGGGATACTGTGTCTGAAAGTTGTTTAGATAACTGAGGTAGGGGAACAAGTTATATGTCATCATCCAGACTAATTACAGAATTATTAAGGGGGTTTTGTATTAAGGATTTAAAGATAGGTTGCTTTTCAAGTCTCTCTCTGCCCCAGGACTCCTGTGGTCACTCCATTTTTCAAGGTTTGGCATTTTCCTCTCATAAGGTGCTTTTCTAAAAGTCAGACTTATCCTACCTTCTCTACAAGCTGTAATCAGCACCAGGTCAAAGCAATTAATTCACTTCAAAAAGTTGTGGCTGCACAGGCCCATATGGCTGCTTCCCGTGTGACTCTGTGAGCTAATTAAACTTGACTTTATTTTGCCCTCTTATATTTTCCCTCACCTGGGGAATCAGCTCTCCAGTGCCTCAAACTCTACCTCCATGTGCAATGCCTTTAAAGTCTACCACTTGCCACTAGGAAGTTTTCCTATGTATCCAATTTAATTCTTCCATATATTTAATTCAATTACATCATTTCAATTGTGTCATCTCCTTAAGCAGAAGGTTTTGGCACAGGTACAAGAAGTTTATAGCTGAGTAGATGTAAAGGGACTACTGTGACCCTCGTTGTGGAGGAAAGGTCTGCTGGTGTCAGCAGGCCAGGTTACACAGCAATGGAATTATCCAATATGGAAACAGCTTCTGCTTGGGGGAAGAGTGTTTCTATCAAAGTTATTTGCACATCTTTAAGCTGAAAAATGGTAGATTTAGATTGGATATTAGCAAGAAAACCTTTACTATGAGAGTGGTGAGGCACTGGAACAGGTTTGTCCAAAGAAGCTGCGGCTGACCCATCCCTGGAAGTGTTCAAGGACAGGTTGCACGCGGTTTTGAGGAACGTGGTCTACTAATCAATACTCCCATGGCAGAGGAGTATGAATTAAATTAAGGTCTCTTCCAACCCAAACCATTCTGTGATTCTATGAAATTTATTTAATTTTTGTGTGGTATATAGTGGTTTAGAAAACAAAGCTAGTAAAGTATTTTATTTCATCCTCATGACTTCTTGCTACAAGATTGATCCCTATACTGTATTTTTTCAGTCCTTTGTACATTTTAGTTTTAAATGTCATGGTGAAAGGTCACAGTCTGAGAGATTTCCAAGAATATGAAGTTTTCCCTTAGGTCAGTTTAAAAAAAATATTAACAATCCTACTCTGTGTGTGACCCCATGCCCAAATACTTCCACTGGCTCTTTCTTTCCTCCAGCGGGACACTGAATGCTGCCAAATCCCGTCCTGAAGTCAATGGGCTGTTACAGGTCTTCTGTAACTTTCCAAAGTCACTCCTTTGATACTTACAGATTATGCATTTTCTAGAGTAAGTTTTGGTCTAAAAAATAAAGATTTGATTCATTGGTTAATACAGCGACTTGAGAAAAACATTTCAGGGAGAAAAAAAACCTTTTTGTTTGATACTTTATTTCAAGGTCTCTTAACACTTTCTTGAAGTCTCTCAAAAATTTGAGAGAATTTTGGAAAGAAACAATTTTTTGAACTGGAAAATTATATTGGTTTTATGTTAAATGATAAAGTTAAAAAAAAAGGATTTTATTTTTTTAGCTTTTTTTCTCCAGATGAGGTTAAATTGTAACAGAATTGTGTAAGTAAACTTGGTCATGTTCTGACCATCCTAAATCTGTGCCCATTAGACAAAAATATTGTCTGCCATTTCTGTGGGTAACTTTTAGGTTCTAATCAATTAATAATATTATAATCTTGAAGGAGTTTGCATTAAATTTTGAATATAAGGCAATCCCTTTAGCACTATCTGTCCTATATTCAGAAATACGTTACTGTAAGAGACAGAACCAACATGGTTTTGGATAAATCTCATTATTTTGTCATAGCTCTAGAATCAATGGTTTTGGTTTTTGCTCTTCTCACTACCTACTCACTCAAAAGTCTGTTTTCCTCCATCACCATCTTCTCCACCTCCTCAACTTCCCCACACACCCCACAACTTCCCTCCCCCCCATCTTTATATAGAAGGGTTTTATTGGAAAGGACCATAAAGATCATTTAGTTTCAATCCCCCTGCTGTGGCAGAGACACCTTCCATTAGACCATGCAGCCCAAAGCCCTGTCCAGCCTGGCCTTGAACACTTCCAAGAAGCCACAGCTTCCTGGGGCATCATATCCTCCTCTTGTTTTCTGTAATAGAGACAGTGGGAAGTGAAATTATATAGTCTTTGTACTAGGTATGAAATAGTTAACATTCTGAAGCCAGATCGTCATTTGAATCCCAATATACCTCCCATTTAATCCATCTGCTGAAGAGCGGATGCAATATCGTCAGTCAGGAAGGAGGGTTTTAGCTATGCCCATAAAAAAAAAAAAATACCTGCATGAGTTCCCTTAGCTAAATGTTAATTAAAACACAAGCTTTGAAAAAAGTGGTCTGGGAACTCCCGTGGTTTCTCTAGCTTTGTTATGTCAGGAAAATGACTCTCCACAAATGAAATACTTCAAAAAGGTTGCTGCGCCTGAGTGCCACAGGATATATAGGCTTGATTGTCATCTTAGCTGTGCCATGGAGAGCTTGTCCAATGTATTTTGTTTCTGCTTCGGCTTCCCCATGCACAAAACTTCTCTGCATCTGCCTGCTCATCAAAGAGCACTCACTGAGAGCCATAATTAAGAGACGTGTGTAAAGTCTTCTTGCAATCCTTGAGCAAAGAGTAGACATAATATAAAAATTGATAATATATATATATGTAATGCACACCAAAAATATAATTTTAGACAGCTCCTTCTGAGGGAACTTCATGAGTAAAAAGGGTTCTTAACTATTTTTCTTAAGCTGACAAAACATGAACTATTATGTACACTCTCTATAAACCAGCAATCAAGAACATAATCTTTTGTGAATTAATCATTTGACAAAATACCACCATGCCCACTAAAGCATATCATGAATTGCCACATCTACTCATTTTCTGAACACTTTCAGTGATGGTGACTTCACCACCTGTCTGGGGAGCTCATTCTGTAGCTTTCACGTGAAAAAAGATTTCTTAGTTGGAGCAATGAAGCATGCAACAATCCAAATAAGGCCTTTTAGATCTCAACAAGCTTGAAAATCTGAAACATATACTTGGAAATATTCAGTAAGTATGCTGATATTTTTCATGAATCTTCATGAATTTTTATTTCTTCTATTTATTACTGGAAGAATCCAGAAAGAAGAAAATTTCCTTAGAAGTTTCCATAATAGACTTAATTAATTTTCATTTTGTGAGTTAACAAGGTGATTTCAAATAGAATACTTTTAGGGTATGCATGTATTAGCTGGCAGTTCTCTTCCTTTATAGTCTCACATACAGACAGAATTATACAATTCAGAATGTATACAGTACAATAACAATACTGTTCAAACAACCTTTACAGGTCTTACAGGCTGGGTATTACCTAACCACCATTATTAAAAAAAAAAAATTCTTTTTAAATCTTCTAGTGATTTACAGCATGATTTGGAAAAAGGTATCCAACCTTAATAAAAATGTACACAGTGAACTATGCCGTGCATAATTTACATAATAGAATAGTGTCACCACAGTAGATCAAGAGCCAATTTAGTGCAAAGGAACAGTACCAAACCTTCTGACATGATGAGTTTTACTCATGACAAGTGCTAAATCCATGACACTAGAACTAGTCAGCATGGATTATGGAGAGGCAGGTCTTGCCTGACCAACCTAATCTCCTTTTATGATCTGGTGACTCGCCTGGTTGATGATAAAAAGGCCGTGGATGTTGTGTACTTGGACCTTAGCAAAGCCTTTTACACGGTTTCCCATAATAACCCATGCATCGCCATCGACTGGGGGATGAGTGGCTGGAGAGTGGTGAAATGGAGAGGGAGTTAGGAGCAATGATTGACAGAAAACTTAATATGAGCCATCAGTGTACCCAGGTGGCTAAGAGGGCCAATGGCATCCTGGCCTGTGTCAGGAACAGTGTGGTTAGTCGGACTAGGAAAGTTATCCTTCCCCTGTACTCGGCGCTGGTCAGACCACATCTTGAGTTCTGTGTCCAGTTCTGGGCTCCTCAGTTTAAGAAGGATCTTGAGCTGCTTGAGAGGGTCCAGAGAAGGGTGACAAGGATGGCGAAATGACTGGAGGACAAGCCCTGTGGGGAGCAACTGTGGGAACTGGGGTTGTTCACCCTCGAGAAGAGGAGGCTCAGATGTGACCTCATTGGTGTTTACAACTACTTGAAGGGAGGTTGCAGCCAGGTGGGTGTGGATCTCTTCTCTCAGGCTGATGACACCAGAATGAGAGGACATGGCCTTAAGCTACGCACGGGGAGGTTTAGACAGAATGTTAGGAAGAGGATTTTCACAGAAAGAGTGATCGCTCATTGGAATAGTCTGCCCAGGAAGGTGGTGGAGTCACCATCCCTGGAGGTGTTTAAGAGAAGACTCGATGAGGAACTCAGTGACATGGTCTAGTAGCTGGGGAGTTGGACTGGATGGTCCTGTGGGTAGTTCCATGGTTTAGACAATGGGTTGGTGTTGGGTTACAGGTTGGACGTGATGATCTCCAAGGTCTCTTCCAACCTTGCTAATACTGCGATACTGAGATACTGTGATTTAATCTCAACATGAAAAAATATAGAATACATTACCACTTTCTTTTGTCAACAGTTTTATAATTAATATTGAAGGATTAAAATAACTGATTATAGCTTAAATTGCCATAGAGCTCTTGATACAAACTGTGAGATGATTAGTTTGAGTCTCACAAATCCCTTCATATCTGACTCTGTTTTATGATTCCTAGTATATTCTAGCACTTCGTATGTCTTTTTACACAGAGAAAAATTTGCCTTCCCTGTTTTTAGCTAATTAGAAACTTGCAGTACTTTTTGTCAGATTCCCTTATAGTTCAAGCAGAATGTGTGTCCTGGGAGATAAGTTTTCTGTCTTAGGTTGAGGAGACTGTGAGTTGAAACCTTGAAGGATTTTCTTTTTCACATATTCTGTGTGCCTGTTTCCTTTTCACTGTAATATGGATGTCTACATTTGCACCATTTAATTATCTTTATTGACTACAAACAAGTTTTATATGACTTGAACATTTCAGCTTTTGGGTTTGTTGTTTTGTTTGTTTGTTTTCTGGCAAAGAAACAAAATTGATAGCAAATTGTCTGATTTCCATGAAGTTCAGTGTACATTTAAAGCTGGGTATGTGTTTTGTGTGAAGACTATAGTTCTTGAACAAAATGCTTGATTAACCTAATATATTTCCATTGAATTCATGAGACTGTGTGGGCAGTAACTGCTGGCTAATTCACAAGAATATGTTTGCTTCCACTTCCCGAAATGCTGTGTGCATCCTAGTGGATGACCCTAGACGCAGATGATATTATTGCTAGTCTTGCTCTTGGTATTTACATTAAAAGGGTTCATATATTTTTTCTATTTTTTATTTTTGCTTCTAATTTTTTTCCTCATGTTTTTTCAACAAATGTTGGAGGTTTTGTGCAATAGAATGGTTAACAATGTAAAGCACTTCTGCTCCTACCAGACTGAAAACTTCATCTAATTTATAGAATCAAAGAGACATTTGGGTTGGAATAAACCTCTAAAATCATTGAGTAGAATCATAAACCTAAACTCTTAATGACTATGCTTGCTGTGCCTTGATGGCTAGTGCACAGCCAGAAGCACTTGGAAGAACTTTCTTACAAGTTACATCGTCTGAGATGTGCTCAAACCACGTCCTTCACTGTGGTCCCCCAAATGTTCTCATGTTGTACCAGGAGAAGATTAGACTAGAAATTAGGAAAAATTTGTTCAGTGGAAGGGTGGTTAGACATTAGAATAGGCTGAGCTAGGGATGTGGCGTTTTCTCCATCCCTGGAAGCTGTGTATATGTGACACTTGGGGACTTGCATTACTGATCAACACGATGGTGTTGGGTTAACATNGTAGTCGCTCCTCATAGGGCCTGCCCTCCAGTCCCTTCACCATCCTCGTTGCCCTTCTCTGGACCCTCTCAAGCAGCTCAACATCCCTCTTGAACTGGGGAGCCCAGAACTGCACACAGTACTCAAGATGAGGTCTGACCAGCGCTGTGTACAGGGGAAGGATGACCTCCCTGGACCGACTGACCACACTGTTCCTGATGCAGGCCAGGATGCCATTGGCCTTCACAGAACTAAGAGACATCATGTGTGGCTGAAGCCAAGAAAAAAGTTCCCCTTTCCCACCATTGTGGGGTTTTTGTGCAAAGAGGAAGACCTTGTCAGAGGGATATTTATAGAGGAAATGCCTGCTTGTTTAGAAAAAAAGGGTGATCAGAAAAAGCAAATATCAGACAAATGAAGAGGGGAACAGATGCCATGAAGGAGCCCTGTAAGTAGGTTAAGCCATGTTCCCTGGGTACAGGGAAAATAGGGAAAGAAGTGATTGGTATGATATGATTAAGGAGAAGCTTAATAAAACAGTGAACAATTTCCAATTGACACACAAAACTAAGTCCATGTTTGAGTCTTTTTGCTACAGGTCTGCCCCTACGCCACAAGTCATGAACTCATAAAACTCTAAACCTTAGTAATTAACTCTACTTGTTGAAGAGGAGGGGAGATGGGTAGAGTGGAAAAGAAAAAGCCATGCATAAACTTACAGAAAACAGTTAGGAGAGGGGGAGAAACTACAGGAGAATGAAATTCAACTGACACCACAAATCCAGGATCATGTCTCAGCTTTTTCAGCTGAATGTCTGACCTGTATTATTTTGCTCTGGGAAGGGCTTCTTTTACCTTTCACATAATATTTAAAATTGAGAGCCCAAGATACTGGTACTGAGCTGCAAGGAAAGGTCTCTGTGATATGGATAATTTCCAAAATATGTAACATTGACACTTTTGAATGGCTTTTGATTGGCTCCAGGATGACCCTTAGGTAAATATTTTCAAGGGAAGATAGAAAGAAGCAGTTAGGTACATACTTGGAAATCCCCATTTTAGAGAGAAGATGTGCTGCTAAAGTTTAAGGCTATGTGTAATAGTGTGCAAGCTATTCCCAGTATGGAATTCTCTAAAAACAGACAAAAATATTCCTATGGTACTAACAGCTACAGAGGAACCAGTTGGCCACTGCTCAGTGGTCACCAGAGCAACAACACCACAGTGGTGTCTCTTAGAAGTTATTTCAACAGGTGAAAGGGAAAAAAAAAACCCCAAACAATAAACAACAGGTAGTTATGGCAGTGTCTTTTGAGACACTTAATCAAGAGCTATGTTGGATACACTACAGGCATCTTCTTTCTATCCCAGAAGGCTCCAGTCTCACTTTATAGACAGTTTCCACCACTGATCAGATAATAGGATAAATTCTTTCTCAGATTTTATCCCATTATCAGGACGTTATGTCTCCTCATATTTCTTTAGCCTACTGCACTTCTGTCAACATAACATTTTATATATATATATTAATATATATATACCTATAAATATTGGTATAATATAACATATCTATAAATGTATGGGATTTGTTTTCTTAAATCCTTGTAACCATGTGGAACTTCCCTGACTTCTGTTGCCAGCAAGCAGCAGTGAGGATCACTGCTGCATCGCTGGCATGGAGTTTGGACCTGAGAGGATGTGTTATGCAACATTTGCAAATCTATGTTGCCTCGTCTCCCCATGCTTGCAACCTCTCAAACCTATCCCGACAATACCTGAGCTGCAAATTCTTGGTTTCTAGTTTTGAGCACAAGGCAAAACAGGAGAGGATTATGCAGCTGAATAAGCAGTAGTGATAAGAGAAATTCAGGATGAAAAATGCATTGTTCCTGAAAAGCCAGGCAACATCTGAGGCTCCAGACAGACTATTGGTATGAGAATCTTGCTGAGCAGAGACGAACAAATGACAAGAACTGTCTGCGAGCTGTCTACTTTCCCTAACTTCTAATACACTCATCCATGTCAATTTGACACAGAATAATCTTTAGCTACAGTACTCTGCATGAATATGATACTGGTATGAATAAGATACTAGCATGGGTATCTAAATGGGAGCGACAGAAACAAAGTCTATTTGTGTGTTCCAGTGAAAGTTGGTAAAAAAAACCGCTGTAATGTGAGGATCCTCTGCAACTTGATTGTGCTTTTTGAAGAAAAATGAACACAGAGTCATAGGAGATGGATGATACGATTCTCCACCAATGATACCCTCACCCTGCCTACTGCTTACTCATAAAACCTCAGCCAAGGACTTCGAGCACAGGAATGAGCTCTTCAACTATCTACTGAGCATCTGCAAGATGGCATTTTTGTGTTCATTTCAGCACTTCGGGACCCAGAACACATACTTAATATTTGATTTGAGAGACTGTTACCTTTCCTGTATTAGGGCTGACAGCTGCATCTATGAAACTTCCCAGACAACTGATTCTGTGGAGTGATTTAATCATCCTAGGACACAGTCAGCAGGATGCAGGGACAATTCATACAGAGGTCTTGACCATCTCTTTAGAAAAACATATGAACCCCAAAGACTCGAGGAAACTGCCTGAGTCAGGTCCACCTTGGAAAGCTTTCTTAATTCTTTTCACTTTTCTTGCAAACTTTGACCATTGATTCTGTTTGCAAAGGGTGGCCCAGAGGCATCTGAATAAATAAGGGGATTTTTACATCTTTCTCTCTCTCTTTTATTTGGAAATATCTCATAATATCATAGAATGGCTTGAGTTGGAAGGGACCTTAAAGATCATCTAATTTCCAACCCCCTGCCAGAGGCAGCAACATTTTCCACTAGATAAGGCTGCTCAAAGCTTCATCCATCTTAGCCTTGAACACTTTTAGGGATGGGACATCCATAACTTCTCTGGGCAATATGTACAAGTGCCTCACCACTGTCTGAGTATCTAATCTAAATACAGTGATCCCACGTTACTCGCGGGTTGTTGGGTCTGGTCCTCCTCATGCGAGTTGTGGAATCCTTGTAGATAGTGAACCCACAACGTAGTCAAGTATATCACACCTGTAGTCACACCCCCTTCCCTAATAAGGTCTGGAGGACAGTCACAGGTTCACAGGTTATTCTGAGTTGGAAGGGACCCACAGGATCATCTAGTCCAACTCCCCACCTACTAGACCATGTCTCTGAGCTCCTCATTGAGTCCTCTCCTAAACACCTCCAGGAAAGGTGACTCCACCACCTCCCTGGGCAGACCATTCCACTGAGAGATCACTCTCTCTGTGAAAAACCTCTTCCTAACATTCAGTCTAAACCTCCCCGTGCATAGCTTAAGGCCATGTCCTCTCGTTCTGGTGTTGTACTGAGAGCGGGGCTTGTTTCAGATGTCTGACTGTACTCCGCTGGAGTGGGAGGTGAGCAGAGGGTGCCGGTGCCACACACCAAGAAAACAGGGGGGCTGGGGCGGCACCGCGCGAGTGGCGGGGCCAGGGCCGAGCAGACTGGTTTGCAGTAGGTTCTTCACACGCATCAGGTCCCACAACTCGCTGAAAAATCAACAGCGAGTATGTGGATCCCGCAAATTACAGATCACGACTATGAGGAGGATCACTATATTCCCTCTTTTAGTTTGCTTCCATTCGTCCTATTTCATCACTATATGTTCAAGTTTCTGTTATATTGCAAAGATTGAGGAGCTTTTTGATGTTTCTGGCTTGCAGACAGACACTAAAACATGGATATTTCATCAAATGAATATCACGTAAAATGGAAAAAGCAAGCTGGCAGAAAATCTATAGAAGTGAAGTACCAAACCATACAGATTCAGGCAGGGATTTAGGTCTTAGTCATAAGGAAAGTGAAATTCAGAAAAGACATTAAAATTCAGTTAACTGGAAATTGCGATGAGTGTCATGAAACACAGGTGACTATCATTTTGATGTGAAAATATACCTGATCCAGTGGGCACATTGATGATATTCATAGTTTTTGATTGTGATGCATCTGATCTAAAGCATGTGTTACTGGTATTATAACTATCCAGCCTGCCTGGATGATTACCTAGTTGGCAGCACACAGAGTTAATATTTCTAGTCTAAAAGGCACTTGTGTTCACCTCATTATGTCCAGACTTTTCATATTTAGCAAACAAATCCTAACTCTGAGGCAGCTGGTGGTACTTTCATTCCTATGATCCTTAAGCTACATTGCGGCTATGCACAAAGCAGTTCCTGTGGTCTGATAAGGCTTTTAGTACCTATTTTACCTTTTGCTATACCCAAAATGTAAACAATTGAGTCCTCCCTTGCACCTTGGTTTTGCATCATTGGTGAGCACCAAACATTTTCATTGTGGAGATGATAATACAAGAGATGTAGGAATTTCAGAGACTACCACACCAAAGCTTCATTGGAGAAAATGAGGGGTGATCACCAATGTTCCCAGTAGGGACCTCAGGAAGAATGCTGAGGAATACTGTTCAGTCTGTAAGACAGTCCCAAAAGGCTTTGGAGAGTCACAATTGTCCAATATAATAATCTTAGGAGTCATAAGCAAAACCCCAAATGCAGTATTTGAAAGCAAGTCATCTTTTGCCTGCCTTCCCCCAAGGATGGATTCCTGGTAGCTTGCTTTTACACAGCTTTTGAAACAGAAGTGTTTTTCTTCTAATAATATGAACCATATCTATGTCCAAGCTTTCAGTTACTGATCTGCTCACACAAAGTTGTGTGTGATGAAACAGAGTTGAAGCAAAGAGCCTGTTTTACCTTATCCAGCTTAATTCCACGCATCATAATTATTTCTGTGTTTATTAATTAATTTATTTATATATTTATATATTTGAAAATACCCTGAGGAATAGAAAGGTACACATCTGAGTTTCTATTGAATAATTCTTTCCATCTCCCTTAAGACCCCTTAGGAACCTAGTATTTATTTTTCCCAGTACAGTCATATCTCGCAGCATTGTGAGCCCTCCATTGTGACCTCACTGGTTTGTGAGAAATTTTATCTGCAAGTCTGCTTCGGTGATTTGTGGAGCTCCCCAGGCAACACATGCGCAGTGCCTCTGCTTTGCCAAGGGGTGGCGCCGGCACTCCCTGTGGGGCAGGACTGGCCGGGCCCCACAGGGAGGGTATGCGGTGCCTCTTGCTTCTGTGACTCTTATGGTCCCACATCACCGTGCCCCGGTCCCTGCCCCGCTCCTGTGTGTCTCTATGCCTGCTCCCTACAGTGGAAGGCTGACACCACAGTATGTCCCAGGCAGCCACTGAGACCCAGCACAGTACCGTCATAGGTCACACTGTTCCCTGTTACTCTAAGCCCAGCTGGGGGACTAACCCCCACTGGGCACGTGTTACGGTTTCCATGACTACAGGCAGGGAAGGCAATCCAGTGACCTGGGACTGCACACCTTAGTGCACCTGGTGATGACATAGCTCCAGGGAAAGTGCCCCACAAAAGTGGGGCTGGGCTGGCCACAGGGATGGTGGGGCAAGTGCTGTGTGCTGGGACTGGGCAGCAGCTGGACATGCCCACAAGTTAAGGCTTCAAGTCTCCCAGGCTCCAAGAGCACCAAGCAGAGCCCAGGGACACCCCTTCCCCACCACAGCCTCAGAGCTTCCCCTCCGTGGAGGCAGTGCAAGTATGAGCAGTGGCAGCAGCCCGGTAACAGTTGCAGAAGCAGCCCAGGGATTCTCGGGGGGTCTTCCCAGGCAGAGAGGGCTCAGAAATGCTTCCCTTTGCTCCTCTGTGCTGTGAGAACCTGTAGGGAGGAGTGGAAAATGCTACCCAGCGCTCCTGATTGCCTGGGGGTGGAGCAATGGATGTGGCCTGTCTGCATGTTAAAGACCCACACATGTTTGCAAATTAGATATTTTACGAGACCCTCAGGAGACCTGTTCCTCACAAAGGATGAGATATGACTGTATAACATTCCCATGTCTTGCTCATACACCAGTACATGGCACTCCAGGCACCAATGGTTGTGCAATCTGTGGTTGCAAGATAATGCTATGCACAACAGCGACTCAGCAAAATTATCCGAGTCTTTCCATGGTTTATATTCCTTGTCAGTTGGCTTCTGTTCATGGGTCTTCTGGCTTCATGATTGCCAAAACAGAATAGTTTCAGCTTTTGGTTTCTATCTCTTCCCATTCTCCAGTTCAAGTGTTAAGTAGTTTTGAAAGGATTTGTTAAGCACAACTCATCATTTTTACTCAAAGAACGATAAGAGATAATCCATCAAACATCAAATATAGATTGTGTGACTGACTCACACAAACTTGTGTTTCTCTATAACCATTTTCTTGGGAAAGAAGCATGACTATGTTTGTTTGTTTGCAAGAGATAATTTCATATTCTTCCTATGTCACATGGAAGCTTTCACCCATCTCATCTGGCTCATGATTTAAAAGCACAGAATAAGCTAATTTTAACTTTTTCATTTGGACGTGAAACCTGTAAGACTCATGAAACAGCAAGGCTTGGTAGGATTTGTCTTCACAGATCTACAATATAGGCTGCAAGCATAAAACAAGGAGTGATACAGGGCAGGTAAAACAAATCTCAAAGTATTTTAGCACATTAAAAAAAAATAAGGAAAACACCTCAGAAATGAAATGGTGGCAGAAAATATGTGATATAAGGAGGATATACAACTTGTGAAATAAATTGTCAGAAAAACAGCTTTGGGAGTGGGTACGAAGGTGGGCTCACTTGCTGGGGGCATGCCTTAGCCCCCTTCTGAATGAGTACTGGGATGAGACTGGTCTGTGTGCACACCTCCCCTCTTTTTAACTACAAATCTTCTGGTTTGGGCTATAACCTTAGGCATTAGCTGTTGGAATGAAGGGTATTTTACAGTCAGAGACTTCTGATAATTTTCTCCAAAGCAACACGTGTCTCATATTGCCACAGAATCCATTCTGGATATAATGAGTCACGGGTCTGACCCAAAGCAGAAACTTTGACACAGTTTCCCACAATAAGCTTCAGGAGAAACTCGTAAAGTGTGGACTGGATGGGAACATTTCATGCTGGGTTAG
>WEKX01010234.1:28611-59719 GCA_013390025.1 Pitta sordida | reverse complement strand
TAAAGAAAGATGTTGAACTGCTTGAGAGGGTGCAGAGAAGGGCAACAAGGATGGTGAAAAGACTGGAGAACAAGCCCTATGGAGAGTGGCTGCAGGAGTTGGGATTGTTCAGCCTGGAGAAGAGGAGACTCACAGGTGACCTCATTGCTGTTTACAACTACGTGAAGGGAGGTTGCAGTCAGGTGGATGTAGATCTCTTCTTTCAGGCTGCCAGCACCAGAACAAGAGGACATGGCTTTAAGCTATACCAGGGGAGGTTTAGACTGGATGTTAGGAGGAGTTTTTTCACAGAGAGAGTGATCTCTCATTGGAATGGTCTACCCAGGGAGGTGGAGGAGTCTCCATCCCTGGAGGTGTTTAAGAAAAGACTGGATGAGGTACTCAGTGACATGGCTTAGATGGTGGTAGGCTCAGATGAATGGAGTGTGTTGCCCATGGCTCCAGATTTAGGGGTGCGATCCCTGTGTGGGAATCGTTTGGGAGTTGGGCTAGATGATCCTTGTGGGTCCCTTCCAATTCAGAATAACCTGTGAACCTGTGAACTTGTTTGTCACAGAAAGTAGATGGCACCTGACAAGACCTCTGCTGCCTGTTATAAACTTTCCAGGACCAAGAAATCAAATCAGTGGGAGGCTTGTCAAGTCTCAGCAGACTGTTGATGTTTTGGCTTAGAAGCTTATTCAGTGCTGCTCACTCACTGCAAACAAAAGGAAGAGTCTTTTGTCAACATTTCTTTTCATTATTTTATTCTGTAATTGGCTCGAAAGTAGTGTACTCACCCTCAAATATTGACAGTCTTGCATTTTAAGTCACAATTTCTTGTAAAATTATTTTTAATCTTGTGGAGATTTGTTATGTGAATATAAAGTCCTGTACCAATACTGCGTTAGAGTTTAGGTCATTAACAAGCAAATGTCCATACATTTGATTAATACTCTTTAAATTTTTGTCCACTACTTTATTTTTCCTTCTGGGAAATGCTATTATGTAAAAGCTTTTAGTGTGGATTTGTGTTGAAGGTATGTGCAAGACAAATGGTTTACCCAAGGATTTCAAAGTAAACTGTGGTCAAGAGTTCAGGAGTGTTTCTTGCAAGTGGAGGAGTGAAATAAGGAAAACAGAGGAAGGTTAAGAATAAGACATATCCATAATAAAGGCAGAAACATGTAATGAGGGAGAATTTGAGGAACATTTAGAAAATAGTTTAAAAAAGACTACTGCAGTTTCAATGAGTTATGCAAATTTCTTATTCAGAGGATTTGTTATTACGATGGTAATAACCTGTGAACGAGCAGATTTGGATATATTGCTGGATATTTGAGTTTAATATTGTATTTCATAGATTTATAGAGTGATAGAATGAGTTGGGGTTGGTAGTGACCTTAAAGATCATCTAGTTCCAACTTTTCTACCAGGTACAGGGACACCTTCCACTAGATCAGGTTGTTTAAAGCTATTGATCAAAATCATTGTATTTGCCCAAAGTCACTGTATTTACCCAAAAACTAGTATTTGGCCAAAGCCATTATTTATACCTAGCATGATAGGGGTAATAAAATGTGATGTTTGTTAATCAAATCTTAAGGGAGAAGGGAAGGCTGTGGTTAAAATATCCTGTTAGGCTAAAAGAATGGGAACTCTGGCTTAATGATACATAGTTGCTAAATACTAAACAAAACTTGCTGAGCTTGCAAGAAGATAAACACTCTGGACACAAAGAACCCAGCAGGGAAGATCTGTATAAAAAGCAGAGATTCAAGAACTCACTTTGCGAGCTGAGGGTGGGGGGCTGACCCCTCGGAAGCTGCCCGGCGCGCTGTTTTTTGCTCACTTGCCTCTTGCTAAATAAAATTGTATTAACCACTAAAAAAAGGAGTGGTTATTTTTCCCATAAATTATAACTTCTATAACAATAGGTGTGTACAAAACCTGAAAAACTGAATTGGAGAAAACAAAGTCCTGGCCTTGAAGGGTTTATGGTTCCTGTGTCTGCAGAGTACAGAGCATGCATCCCAGCAGCAGATGGCTTTCAATATGTCCAGCACTATTACCCAGCACACCATGGGGCTATCTTTAAGTACATTTTTTCATAAGATAAGGCCTGACTTAGAGTACTAAGACAGACACTATTGTGGTTTTATCTAAAAAAACCCCACTAAACAAAACCAAATCACAAAACCCATAAAACAAAACCACACAAATGCAAAAATAACTTCAAAAAAAACCCCAAACAAGTAAAACACCAAAGCCACAAAAGTTACAGAATTACCATCTTTACCAGCTACAGCTGCCAAAATCCACTAAGAAAATAAGGTTAATCCTTTAGTTCAGAGTGACAGGTTGAATTTCAGGAAAAACAAGGCCTCCTATGTTCTTTGGCTAAAAAAAAGCTTGTAACGGTGTTGAGAATAAACATTTCCAGCAATGCTCAGTGCACGTTCACTGCCCATGCTAAGTCAGTGAAGCTGCCAGGCAGGCATGTACAGATTCAGCTGAGCGTGGAAAATGGACACTGTCATGGTGATGGCTCAGTATCTGAAAAAAGAACTTTTTCCACTTAAAAGTTAGCCTTTTCATATTGATTTCAGCAGATCTAAGGAATAAATCAGATGAGTTTAGTGGAGGAGAATGAATGACTTTTGAGTATATTCTGTTGCTAAGTCTCACCCAAGGCATCTTGTTGCCTTGTGCCGTTGCTTACATCCAGAGGTCACAGGGAGTGGAAAACACAGACAGTAACAAGAGCTTTTACACTTGTTTTGCACTTGTTTTGCACTTGTTTTAAAACTGTCTCCAGAAGGCAAAGTTAACAAGTAACAAAGATCAGATGCTGAATCTGTCCATTGGTTTCACAGTGACTCATCTTTGAAAAAATAAAGAATTTACAGAAGGCAATGGACTATATTTCTGCAAATACCCAAACCTCTGTATTATGACAGGAGAGAGAAATTACTGGTAATTAATTTTTCACGGTGTTCTACAGCATCATGATGTTAAAACAGTAATTTACATATCTAAAATTTTCAACTTCATTTCTCTCATAGCTCCTGTAGATTTCAGTCTACTCATGCTCACAGTAATGCTTAGCTACATTACAGAGCGATAGGTATGTTGGGAAGCTTTGATGATACTGAAGTTTGTCGGTGGCAGTCAACCAGAGGAGATGCCTGGCCCCTGTTGCTTGATGTGCCCAGAGACCATTGGGCACAGAATGTGTAGGAAATGGGGTGGCTCAGGGAGTCAGCACACTGATTTTTAAGCTGTCTTTGACATGTGTTAAAGCAGCCTGGGGACTGTTTTACACAACTCCAGTTGGGAATAAGCCAAACGCAGTAGTATTCTGGCCAAGTCCCTGCACTCTCCTTTCTCCAGGGCCAGACAGGATTGATGGTATATTAGCAGGGTTCATTGAGTGCATGCCAGCAAGGGATGTTATAATGCCAAGAAAAATCTCAGCTGGTGAGATCTGAAGAGCTTCCAGGCTTTAAGCATTGCTATATGAATTTTATCTGAAAAACAAGTCCTGAATGTGTGAGGTTCTGGATATCATTTAAAAAAAAATGAGAAAAAGATAGCAGAACCAAAGGAGATTAAGGGAATACACTAGGAAAGTTCAGTAATAATAAGCATTGATACTTGGAAAAAATAGAATGATAGAAAGATAGAATCATTTAAGTTGGAAAAGACCTCTAAGACCATTGAATCCAATTGCTAACCCAACACTGCCAAACCCACTACTAAACCATGTCTCCTAGTGCAATATCTACATATATTTTGAATATCTAGAGGGAAAATTGCCAGTAAGGTCATCCAACAGCAAACCAAGAAAAGAAGAAAATATGATTGAAGATCTAAGCCTGCCTGGGTTCTTCAGGTCACTTTAATTTATTTGCTGCTCTCTGATGTTATGCTTAAAACTGGATCAATCCCACAAATCAGAACATTTCAAGCCAGAAAAAGTTAATGTCTTGGAGATGTCAGAATTTAATAATATTTTGGTAGAATGGAGAAATGGATATCTGGTCACACTGATGAAGTTCCATCTTAAAAATACCTTGGGTTTTGCAGTATATTTATTCCTAGAGATCTCAGTTCCTTGCTAGTCTCTGTTCCCTAGCTTTAACTTGACAGCTATTATATCACCCTACCCTTGAAATACCAAAAAAATGTTGACTAGTAACCACTCCAAAGACGTAGATGATCAGTTTATCTGTGTCTTGCCTAAGTCGTTACAAAGAGCAAGAAGGAAAAACTGTATTTTGTATATGCTGCAATCATATTCCATACCTACCTTCAACTTTTTAAGCAAAGTTCATTCAAAAATTAACTATTTTAGTCCTTTCACATAAAATATGTTCTCTGTCTTGCTCTTTGTTGCACCTGCATCTGTCTTTAGTAAAATAAAAGATTTCAGGAACTAAACCCTTACTGTCTGTCTTTGCAGATACCTCTGTACGCATAGGTTACTAGTATCTGAGCACTTGTAACCTTACAGAAATTGACTGTTGTGTAATACTTCTGGGTTTAATTTTTCATATTGCCCTGATAGTTTTGCCACTTAACTAGTTTCTATAGTTTCCATTAGTTTATTTATTATTGCTTTAGCAGATTTTATTTTATGAACTTTTTTCTGCAGTTTAGTGCATTTCTTATTACCACCATGGTTATTATTACTAATGCTGTTATTATTTCAAAAGGCCATTCCTCTTACCAACTCTTAATTGATGAGAGATCGCACTTACAGAAGCTGGTGCACCAACTCTTCCTGGCAATGCCAGCACTGAACAGAGGGTGGTTGTTTTAAAAATCTGTAGTATGAAAAAGTAAGGGTTAAGAATCACGTTAGCATGTTACACCATCTAAAGGGTTTCTCCAAGGAACACATTTTTAAGGACTGTGTTAATTAACATTACCAATTGGCATTACAGGTAAATAATTTAATTTATTTATGGATGAGAGATGTCCCTTAAGAGCACCTACTGATGATGAGTATCATTATTATTGGGTTTAGTTCATATATTTTTTGGCCATTAACATACCTCTTTTCGCAACACCAGGTGACATTTCAAATAGATATCCATTCCTTTAACACTTTCTCTTTTAATTATCGCTTTCTTTCTTACTTGTACTCAGTGGGAGTTAAACTAGGACCTGGTTCAACCTTGGAGGATTTAGTAGTTTTGTGATAATTTACTGAATTGTTTCTAGGAGCTTGGTGCAAATTGAAACCAGTGCCTCAGGGGAAAGAGATCTCTAAGAGCCCATCATGCTCCTTGGGTAATGCAGGAAGCCAAACCTCAGCTTTATGTCAGAGGATTACTCTCACATTTTTGAGGTTTCATTTTCAAGTTCTGTGCTTCACTTTTTCACTTTATTCATGTATTTTTTTCTCACTGAGTGAGACTGACTTCCAAGCTAGAAAACAGATCTTGGTTGGTCTGCATGTCTAACTGATGTTTTATTAGACACACCCCTAATAATTTTGCACTCACATGAGCCCTGAAGGAACTATTATAATGTATAATTCCAATCCTAAGGTTTTATAATTTTTAGCCCTTAATGAGAATTATTCTTAGATATAGATGTGTGGATCAGACACCTTCCTCTGGTTTTCTGGAAAAGATGAACAGCTAGCAGCAAAAGAGCTACTGCTCTGTCTTCCTAGAAATGCTGGTTGAAGGAGACTTTTGGAGGTCATTCACTGCACTTTCAAACCAGACCAGGAAAAGTCAGCCATTACTTTAGGCAAATCTAGGAAATCTCTATATCCACCCTGAGTAACTTCTTCTTTTCACCCACTCTTTAAAAACAATTTTAGACTGCTCAGGAAAATGTAGAAAACACAAACTATTTACTTTAGTAAACACACAAGTCAAGATACAACAGTTTTAAACAGCAAAGTCTACTGTTATGAGAGAAAATAACCCTCAGATATCCCACAGCCCTGTGATATGAAAAGTCCTGCAGAACTCAACCAAATTCCACCAGACAGTCCCATAAGAAGCCTTTCAGGTGCCCAAAGAATAGCCGGAGCCCAGGTCCCTACGACTGGAATCCCTCGAGGGAAGAGCAGAAGATAGGCAGGAAGAACCCCGGGGGGGTGGGGGGGGGAAGGGGCAGGAGGGAATTGCAGGCCCCCTCTCTCTCTCAATTCTAGTGGCTGATGTGCAGCAAGGAGATGCCCAAGGAAAGAAAAACCACCCAGGACTGGAGCACACTCACCCAAGGACCCCTTCTCCAGTCTTATATATATTGTAGCTGTGGTAGAGTGAGTAACGAGCCCAAACCTCTGCAGCTGTGTTCTGTGTATTACTGGATTTTTTTTTTCCTCCAGCTGCTGCTTCCAGGTTTTTCTTTCCTCTTCCAGATAGAGAGAGAAAATTACCTTGGTCGCTAAGGACTAGTATCCACAACAAAATTCCCTCCCAGATGAAGAGAAGGACAAAGATATGGAATATATATACACAACTGAGTCACCCTAGGCCAAAGGATCTTCATGACATACCACCTACTAAGAGTAGATCTCTTAGTTACCAGTTAGAGAATGCACTGCAGCATGCCCCACGGCACTCAGGGCCCCACGCGGTGATGCTTCAGCACTGGCTGCCCTGGCTCCCCCATGCCGCGAGCGGGCACTGAGACTCAGTGCAGCTCATGGCAGTTACAACCTCCTCTGTCATTCCAAGCCCTGACTAAACCCCGGTGGACACTGGCTGAGTGCCTGTGCATGTGTGTGTCTGTGTGTCTGTCTGCATCTACGTGTCTGTGCGTGTGCATGTGTCTGTGTTACTGTTTCCACGGCTACAGGCAGGGCAGGTGATACCGACAGCAGCGGAAGCCAAGTGCCAAGCACACTGTGTGCCCGGAGGCTGCATGCCCAGAACACTCGATGATAGACATATCCCCAGGGAAAGTGCCCTACAACAGTGAGGCTGGGCTGGCTGTGGCTGCAGTGGGCCAAGTTCTGTGTGTTGGGACAGGGCAGTGGTGGGATGTGTCCACACTGCTGCCGCTGCACCAGGAGGAGTCTTCTGTTCCCTCATGCCAGCAGCCAGCCTGGACATGGCAGCGAATATCTACATATGTGCATATGCACATGTTCATATGTTCATAGCACAGCCAGTGCTAGCTCCTGCAGTTAAAGGGGAAAAACCCAACTCCCATGCTCCTTGCTGCTCCTAAAGAGCCTAGGATATTGCAGTGTTCCAAAGTTACCATATTTCTGGCAATAATTTGCCATATTAATGTCCAACCCGTATTCACAGATTAAAGGTTCCATGGGACCCTCAGGAGACACGTAATCCATGAATCCGGAGGATTGACTGTACTTTCGAAAAGACACCTTGTTGATTTTCATCTGCTGTTTTGCATTAGTGAAGAGATATTACTGCAAGCCTCTGTGGAATTGTATGATCACTATTTTTATATGTATACAAAATTACCTATAAAGATATAAATATATTTAATATGATAGTAATATCAGATCTATTATATAGTTTGTTCATATAATGTCTATGGTGATTGTTACGGATATCAGATTGGAAGTCTTGTGTACTTCTGGATCTCAGTTCTTTGTAGCTCCTCTGAGTCCGTGTATCAGTTTGGTTTCTTGTTTCATCCTGAGATGATAAGCATTGTAGACAAGAGAGGATTTTTTTTGTGTGCATATTTAGACACTGACTAACACAATTTAACCTGCTGCTTGAGCAGGTGGCCGGTGATTATCATCATAATAATGATAATGATAATAATAAACCTAAACAAGGTTAATTTTAGCAGACACCTGAGCTTTGTTTTCTGAAAATTATTCATTCAATATCCTTAATATCTAGCTTACATTCTGTTTGGTTTTCCTTTACCATATGTAAACCAAAGATAGGTACTTATCTGCTTCCCTGTAGGGTAAATATATTAAATGCTGGTTTTATATACCATAATAACTATTTCTTAGAACTAAGAATGCAAATGAGATAGTCATTTTCACATCAAGAAATGCAGGCTAGTCCTTTGTTCTGTAGCATTAAGAGAGAAAACTGAACTATTTCCAGATCTTCCTGAAGCTGGACTGGAGCTATAAAACCTTGCACCCTGCTTAGGGAAGTTTAAAGAAGGAAAAACAACACAGAGTATTCCAGATTTTTATTTAGATAATGCAGATTTTTATTTAGATTCTGCAAATAAGTCAAATACAGCACACGTTGCACTAGCCTTTCTCACTCTATTTAAGTAAATGCAGCCTACAAAACATCTGGAGTGGAGCTGCTTACACAGGGACATAGAAACAGGACAAGGGCGAATGGCTTTAAAGTGACAGAGGTCAGGTTTAAATTGCATATTAGAAATAAATCCTTTACTGTGAAGGTGTTGAGGCACTGGCAGAAGTCACCCAGAGAAGCTGTGGATGCTCCATCCCTGGAAGTGCTCAATGGGGCAGGTTGAATGGGGCCTTGAGCAACCTGGTCTAGTGGGAGGAGTGGCAGCTGGTTTGCGACTAGTTGGTCCTTAAGGTGACTTCAAACCAAAACCGTCCTAGAGTTCTATGACTGCCTTTTCTTGCAGGAAGACCAGATTGTCCATTACANATGCAGTGGGGATTCACTGTATATACAATACTTTCTAAGCAAGCATGCAGCCTAAAGGGAATAGAAACGTACTATAAATGTGTCACATGACAAGTCAAGAAATCTGGAAGGGTGAATGTGGGTACTTAGTGGAGGTTGTAATAAAATACAGGCTTAACTTAAGTTCCTTTTACTCAAAGTTTTTTTAATTATTTTAGATATGATACTTCAAACACCTCTATAAAGTGAAATCACAGAATCATACTGAGTTGTTAGGGTCCCACAAGGATTATTGAGTCCAGCTCCCGGCCCTGCACAGGACACCCCAAGAGTTACACCCTGTGCATTGTCCAAATGCTTCTTGAACTCAGACAGGCTTGGCTTGGTGCTGTGACCACTTCCCTAGAGAGTCTGTATTAGTGTTCAACTACCCTCTAGGTGAAGAACTTCTTCTTTATATCTAACCTAAACCTTCCCCAATTTAGCTTCATGCCATTTCCTCAAGTCTGGAAGTGAGGAAATAAGAGTACTTGCTCCTCTGTTCCCCTCGCAAGGAAGCAGTAGACTGCAATGAGCTCTCCCCTCAGTCTCCTCCGGGCACAGACCAAGTGACCTTAGCCGCTCGTCATAAGTCTTCCTTTTCAAACCCTGCACCATCCTCATGGCCCTCCTCTAGATGCTTTCTGATAGCTTAATGACTTTTTCATATTGTTGTGCCCAAAACTGCTCACAGTACTCAAGATGAAGCCACCTCAACACAGACCAGAGCAGGACAATCCCCTCCCTCACTGGCTGGTGATGTTTTGCCTGATATCCCCTAGGACATGGTTGGCCCTCCTGACTACCAGGGCAATGCTGACTCATATTCAACTTGTTATGTAAATAATATTTTTTAAATTGCCCTGAAGAAAATTTGGTATTTCAATATTCATTTACTACTTGAAAAGTGAGCTTAAATGAACAAACAAAAAGTTATTCTTAAGGACCTGAAAATTCAATAAAAAGGTCACAATTTGTAAATGTGTGATTTCCTGCCATATTTTCTTACCTGCTTCAGAAGAATATGATTGGACTCAATGAATTTAGAGGTTTATTCCAACCTCAATTATTCTATAATTCTATAAAAGTCAGGCATTTTTTCTGTCCAGAAGTCTAACACATTCCTTTTGAACTCATAGTCATTAAGAAAGAACAATGTGATTCCTGCTGCCAATTTTCTAATTGCAAAAAGCTGTATTTTTTAAAGAAGAAAGTAAAAATTCCAGCTCTAAACTCTCTTATCTCTAATCGATAAACTGATTCTACTTGGTAGAGGAGTTAACTGAGACTGTAATGACATCCCAATTTCACTTTCATTGGCGTAAAGTGAAAGTGACTCCATTAGAATCAATTGAGTTTCATCAACATAAAGCATCTCTAAAAGATGTTGGAATAAGGCTCAGATCTTACTTGCCACTAACTCAGAAGTTGCTGATAAATGAGGATAACAATTGAGGTTTTTACTTTAACTGCTTATTCACAACAGAACTCTCCAGGTCTATTTCTTAATTACAATTATGAAGTATGTATATCTAAGCACCTGCCTCCTGTGTAAAGGAGATAATTCCATCTCAATCACATTGTTTAAAGTCCTCTTCTACTTTCTTTTTTCCGTAAACCTGTTTCACTTTTTTTTCCTTAAACAGCAATCAAAGAACTCAAATGCTCTTTAGTTTTATTCAGCAAGTAACATTTGGGAAAGCAGAAGCACAGTGACAGTATTTCATATATTACAGGAAGTAAGAGGTGATGTTACAAAGTTTTGGAAAGCTAAAAATGAGCAGTGTAGAGCATGAGGAAGCAGTTGTAACTGTCAGTTTAACATCAGTGACCATATTGTACAATTTACTGTCATGATAGGTTAGTTCTGCAGTGATATTTAAAGGTTTGAAAGAAGAAAGTTCATATTTTGAAAGAATATTTGCTAATTATTCATGTTTCCAACCTGCCCACTGAGACTATGGCCATTCACAGTCGGAGCTGGGGGCAAGAGGGTTGGTGGCTCCAGGGGTGCCAGAAGACCCAGGAATTCACTCAGGGAGAGCAGAGCAGGGTCTTACAAGCCAGAGCTCATCCCATCAACCCCAGCCTGTCACAAATGCAGCCCAGCAATGTTTGGGCAAGACTTCTAGTCCCTAAAAATAACCTGTAAATACTCAAACTGCCTATGAGGAACAGACCATGGACTGTACTTGACCATCTTGGGGTTGTCCTGTGCAGGGCCAGGAGCTGGACTCAGTGATCCTTGTAGGTCCCACAGGATATTCTATGATTCTGTGATCAATATCCATTTGTTGCCTGCGATGAGGAACATGCTGGGAACAGAGGAGATCATTGAACGCCAGAGTTCAATCCTGGATGTGGTGGAACAGTTACACATGTGAAACCATGGTGTTTGCTGCCAGCCAGATACAGTCTTAGGCTGTAGCTTGCCTAGGGGTCCTTCAACACCTGCAAGGATTGTGATAGCTCATTCACAGGCTGCGCTCTGGGCCACCCCAAATCATCTTCTCTGGTATAAGCCCTCTTAAGGGGGTGCTCACCATGGGCAGATGGTCTTGCAGTAGTATCAGTGGTTTAAATACATCCCTGGCTTTGGCTGTACCTGTGCAGTCATCCCATGTATTGCTCTATTCCAAAAGTTAGAATATCCCTAAAAAGAGGAAGATCTTTTTTCCAAGGTCTTCTCCCAAACTTGTCATGAGTGACTAGTGTGAAATTCATAGTATGAGGACAACCAGGTGTATCTGATAAGCAATAATTTAGCTCTTTTAAAAAATGCAAGTAATGTCAATTGTAACTGAAATGCAATATTGACATGTTTAATGCTGCTTAATTTAAATACTATTTATCAAATTAATATTTCACAGATTTCACAGAATATTCTGAGTTGGAAGGGACCCACAAGGATCATCAAGTCCAACTCTTAACACTGTCTCCCTGGCGGGAATCGAACCCAGGTCTCCCACACGCCAGGTGGGGCACTTACCACTGTACTAAAGTGGATTTGTTATGACAATGGATTTTTTTTTTAAAGAACTGATCCTATAGTCTGGCCAGACCAGAATCCTCAAAATAAAACCTTCAAAGTTCATTTTTATGATTCACAGAAAAACTTGAAGTGTGCTAGGAATAATTTAGCAGAACCTGTGTTAAACATTTCAGAGGAGAAATTACATGAAGTATCCAGAACTGTAGAGCAGAATACTGCTTCATTAAAAAGTAAATATTGTGCTCTTCCCTGCCGTGTACTCCTGTGTATGCTTGTTCTTAAGCAGGTTGTTTAGCATCTATTGATAGGTTCCTTCTTCCCTGCTGTAGAAAACTGAATCAGCTTCTTTAGGACTCCAGTAGGAACTCATCTTTAAATGCAACATTTTCTCCTCTGTAAGCAGGGTTCCAACTCTAAACAAAGCAGATACATTGTACTTCATGGGAGCCCTTAACCTCCTTCCCAATAATCACAGGCAGATATTCTGCCATGCAATCCGCTCCATCCGTCCTAAAAAGATAATACTCATGCACAAAAAAAAAATGAAATAGAGTTTTGGGGAGTTTTAAAATACTGCATTCCACATTGTGTCTGTTAATATTTCTTCTCATCTGGCTTCAAGGTTTATATGCATTTAAAACAACCTTTGTCCTTTGCAAAGGACCTATTTTTACCAGTAATTCACTCTGCTACTCTGATCTTATTTGCTGATGGCATAATTTGTCTTGCAACCCTACATAAAAATACTACATCAATAACATTTTCTCAAGACTATTTTGCCCTGAACCACACAAAAGCAAATTGGTTTTGTTTTCAGTGGATCAACAGACAACATATAACTTTCCTTGTAAGGCTCTAATGTAAAGCAGGCATTCAGAAAAGGTTTGTTTTGGTTTTATTGCTGTATTTAAGATGAAGACAAGGTGGTAAACTAGAGGTAAAGTTCAGAGTTTTTTAAAATCTACGTTTGAAAGTGACCTTTTCCATTCTCGTTCACTTTGCACAGAGGAATAATTTTCAAAGTAGCGTGAGAAGGAGTAATTAGAGTTAAATGTTAATTTTCAAAAATGAGACCCAGCTTGCCTTCTAGTTTCTGAATTGACCCTGGAATAAACTTCAGGCTCAGTCTCCTGGGGAAAGGCATTGAAACAAACCACTGGTGTAACGAACAAAAAGGAGAATAATGGCTTGGGAAATCAGACTGGTCTTTCTAAATGGTCAAGGCTTAAGATAGCAGCGCTCTCTTTCAGAGCTGTGTTTACTATATTTTTTTTTTATTGTAGGCTGTAGACTCCTACAAAGGAGACAGGTTGTGCACCCCAGGTAGCAAGCGCAGAAGACATTGGAGTCATTCCTAGTGTTTTGGTATAGTAAGGGGAACCATGTGACAGTTTTCTGTGTAAAGTCACCAGCTTCATTGTCTCCCTTCTTTAGTGTTGAGATCTGCACCATAAACAACCAATTGGCTATTCACTTTAATATTAATATTAAATTATAATTAATATTATTTTAAAAGTTAAAGACGGAGTTTCCTCCCAGTGTGAGTACAAGACACAGCTGCTCAAATTTTGCACCCTCTAAGGTGAGAGCATTTATCATGCAGATCTACCAAACTCTCAGGTCTACCAACAACTCAAATGTGTGCTTCCGTTTGTGTAGCATCTGTAAGATCAAGTCATGCCTGTTATATACTGCCTGTGGCTGAGAGACCTCAGCCTCCAGGTAGTCATAGTATCTGAAGTTAAGCATATATAAGCTGTAAACTGGAGTCTGTAATAAAAGATTAAACTTTTTTTGTTGTTCAAAATGAGAGGTAGTATTCCAAATCAAATCAGCAAGTGTCAGCCATTTCAATAAACACTCTTCATAGATTTTGATGGACTACTAGATCAGAGTGCTCAAAACTCCATCCAGCCTAGCACAGAATATTGTCAGGGTTTTAGTAATCATAGCTACTCTGATTTTGTGAAAGATTAGACTGGGAAGTTTCCTTTACAATTTCCCCTTGTCCCATCCCTACAGGCTAGTCATCTTAGCTTTGCAATATTGGTATTTTTTGCCTCAGTATTCTAAACTGAAGAAACTTCTCTTGGATTTCTGTGGTTCACACAGATATAGATATATATACCATCACGAGACCCTGTAGTTTTGTCCTTAGAAAGATGGAGTACCTCTATTCCCCAGGACACTGCACTGCTATCCAGGTTTTAGTTACTCCCTGCGTTCTGCTCTCAATTCTTTCTAAGTTTTTAGCATCTCTCAATGCACTGATAGCAGAAATGGACAAATTATTCAATGAACGGTTTCATTATTGTCAAATGCAGATGTATTATAATCTCAGAACTCCTGCTCACTTTTCCATATTGCTATCCATTATTTCTTTTTACTGCAGTGTCATCTGGGATCTCATTATTACTTGATTATCCACCATGGCCCTAGGTACTTTTCAGTGTCACTGTTTCCCAGGCTAGCAAACCCACATCATTATTGTAACTTGCATTCTCTATTCGTATATACGTAGTTCTTGGCCATATTGAAAGAGAAACCAATCCTATCCCTCTTCTATTACCAACACAATTTTCTCAGCACTAATATATTTATTTCAGTAATTGTTANGACCAGCGCCGTGTACAGGGGAAGGACAACCTTCTTGGTCCAACTGACCACATTGTTCCTGAAGCAGACCAGGATGCCATTGGCCTTCTTAGCCACCTGGGCACACTGCTGGCTTATATTGAGTTTCTTGTCGATCACTACACCTAAGTCCCTCTCCACTTCACTAATCTCGAGCCACTCCTCCCCCAGCCGATAGCAGTGCATGGGGTTGTTATGTCCGAAGTGAAGAACCCGGCACTTAGTCTTGTTAAACCTCATACTGTTGGAGCCTGCCCATGTCTCCAGCCTGTCAAGGTCCCTCTGAAGGGCCATCCTACCCTCTGGCAGTTCAAACAGCATAGAAGATGAGAGTCCTCTGATGAACTGAGGGGGTACATGGGTACTCAGATAGAATTCCAAATTAGTTTCCAGACTTACAGGTAAAGCAGTTTTTAATATAACATACGTAATTTTAATTGGTTTTGAAGCTTTTGTCATTTGAATTCCTGAAACATGATCTCTCATTATACCAATTCAAATGTCTTGTAGAAATGTAATACATTACATTAAAAGTATTTCTCTATCATTTAAACTCATCAAAATCAACATCTAAGTATAATGACAAAACCCATTTGCTGTAACACATGCCAATTAGTTGATTCTTTGAGTTGTGGGGGTTTAATAAATTATTTATTAGTTTAGTTCTTCATCTGCCATTCAGCCTCTTTGTTCACTGCAATATAGTATTGTTTTTCTGATTTGGATTTACATCTTTCCTTTTATAAGAAAAGACCTGTAATTAAAAGATCTGTTTCATTTCAAGTGACATTTTGTTTCATTTTTACTTAATTTCCAAACAATATGTTGATTAAACAAAATCTCTATTGTTTTCAAATAATTCTTACAGTAACTCTAAATATATTTGTCCCAGATATTCTACTGGTCCTGTGAGGCAAAAGTATTATCTTTTGTTTCTTCATTGTTTAGTCTTGAAAAAAATACCTCAAAGCCTAGTTGCATAAATTAACTTTGAAAAATTACTCCTAAAATGAAAATGAAATATTGAAATAATGGCAAAACAAAGAAAAACAAACCATAAATTATGTAAGATTTTGATATGAAACGTTCATATCTAGCAAACATTTTTTACCTATAAGAACAGATTTTCTGCAAGAAAATAGTGACTACTTTCAGAATCCTAAATACCTGAGTATTTTATCTATATTCATACCCTCAACTGAATCTATTTATTGTTAATGATAAATGAGTAAAAAATAAAGTAAAGAATACTTTTTAGAGGATTGATCACATTTTTAGTAACTCTGATAATTCTCTACAAATTCATGTAGAAAAAATATTTTTAGAACATCTGGTCATGTGAGCATCTTGACCCTTTATGTCCTGAATTCCCTGTCCAAACACTGAGATGCCCTACTGTTCCCAACAAGATCTGTTGAAAAAAGAGTAATTTTATTTGTTTTCTCAGGGAGGAGAGATTCTTGATTAAACATCCCTGCACAAGAAATGAGTTTAGAATGTTGACTTTTTTTTCCTAAACCACTCTTTCTGTTCAAAGTACAGTCAGGTTTTGAAATAATTTAACATAACTGCATGTAATCTCTCTAGGTATGCCTCCGTCTAAGATTATTGACCTGGCTACCACTTATAGTTGATGGAGGTCTTTTTGGGGCACAACTCATCTGTCTGAGTTCAGATGTCTGTTTTAGGAGAGAAAAACTGCACTTTATTAGGGTCTATTTTTCTCTATAATGGGAAAAGCTGTCTGGGGTTACTGGCTTAAATGCAGCTAAATCCACTGCACGTATCCCACATTAGGCAAGCTGTTGCACAGAGACCTATGGCAACCATGGTGCTATTTTTTTGGGGTCTCCTAAGCTTAAGAATATCTCTCTGACCTAGAGGAGAAGAAAGGGCAATCTGTAATTAACATGGAAAACTAGTGTTTCTTGTTAATTTTCTCTAGGTTTACCTATATCTTAAACATTTTCAATGGGTTGGGGAACCCATGAGAATACTCGTTGTCCTTGAAATCCCTTTGTGCTGCTCAACTGTTGAAGTGTAATATAATGCAAAGAGAAATCACCTCTAAAGTGGACTAGTAGGTGATTTACATCATCCCCCTGTAACAAATATATCCTAAATTATATTAAAAGACAGTAATTTTAGTGTAAGAATGTGGAAGGTTTCTCACAGAAGAAAAATATTACAGGTGGACCAAATACCTCGTAGTTCAAAGTACACAAATACAAAGTAGAAAGAAATAAAATATATTTAACATGAAATTGAATTTTTAGTTCTAGCAATGCTATGCCCAAATTTGATATAAAGGGTATAGTCCAGTATAATAAGAAGTGACTCAATGAAGATATTACTGGATTGATTTTTATGGCATTTTTATGCAGATTATAATGGGTGACCATACAGTGATATCTTTCTTATACAAAGTCCTATTCTTACAGAAGTCATTCACAGAAGGCTCATGGTGTTCATTAGGACCAGAATTACAAGGTTAGTCTCTATTATGCTATAACTAAATGCCTTGTAATATCTGGTTTCTTAATCTCTGGGAGTTTTTCAGGAGTGTATACAGTTTATAAATTGATTCATTTAATATCACTGAACTAATTTTAAATGCTAATACCTGGAGAGGGTGTTAAAATGTGAATACATAGAAATTGCTAATACCAGAGAAACTCACTTGAAGAGAAAAATAGGAGTTGCTGAGCGGTATACACTCTTTATTGAAATCAGTGCACTTACAGCTTTACATAATATGGAACTGACTGCATATAATCTAAGCAAACTAAAATTCATCATTTAATCTTCTGTCCATCTAATGAATGCACCAGTTTCTGAAGTGCACACTGCTGGGATAACCTGAGACCTATGTTCACAATTAAAAAAACAATATAGACTTCCGTGGGATTTTTTAATATACTCCACTTCAGATGAAGAAGGAATTAGGACACATTTGCATACAGTAGAGCATATGTTTGTTTCTGCCTGTCATGTTGATTCATATTTGTCTTCAAGACCACATGGAGATGGTTTCTCTTTTTGAACAGAACAAAAATGTTTTCTGTTATACTGAAAATCTTCAGGTGTCCAGAGCTGAACTAAATAGTCAGCTTTTAAATTTTGAGGAACAGGTTTCTGAAAAAAAGTAAAGGAATTTCTATTTCCTTTACCTAAGGTGTTGGGCAGTTTTTGTGCAAAAGGTTTTGTGTTGTTTTATAAATATATATAATATACAGAAAAAAAAAATTCCAACATAGGGGAAATGTCAGGATTCTCTGAATCAAGATGGAACAACAATAAGCCCCATCCATTTCTGGTGAAGGCTTAAAGGGGTTAGAATGAGGTGATCTTAAAGGTCAGCTCCAACACAAATAATCCTATAGTTCTTAAAAAAACCCCAAAAACTGAACCCAAAAGAAGCGAGGTTGAATTTTTAGGTAACAGAAATTATTGTAGTGGTTGCCTCATCTGATATTCAACTCATCTGATTTATTAATCTCTGCATTATTCTGGGGACTGAGAAGAATTTAGCTCTTATTCAGCACTCTTAGTAAAGACTATACTTTTTTCTGCATAATGACTTATAAAATTTATTGCTGTGTAGGTATTTTAAGCCAATGTCATCTATCTAGCTGTAAAATGATGAGGTGTACTACATAGAATTTATATCAATTCCGTGTTAAATACTGTGTAATAATGAAAATGAAACATGTTAAAGTATTTAGGTGTTCTCTACAGTAAACAACAGTATTTCCCCTCAGATCTCACCTATTAGAATGTTTTCCCTAAAATCTAACATCCAAAATTAAGCTCTCCTGACAATATCCTTGATTCAATAGAACTAATAATGGGAGATCCTGGAAGTGATTGAAACTTTAATGGAGTCCTAAAGAGCATAATATAAAACACAGACATTTTCAGAGTTCATTTTGAGAGGAGCTCCTCATAAAATCTTACATACATGCAGAACTGCCTATATCCATTTGCCTTTTCCCTCCAATCATAAAACTGCAGCTGCACAAATTGGAATCCACTTTTACAATTTTTAAAGCATTTTAATAAGGAATTGCAAAGCCAATTGAATTTGAAATAATGGTAGAGTTTGTATGAATGCAAAAATATTCTGTTATTACTGGTGAAAATACCATTTTATTACTAATTCGTGGTCTGTGGGAATAATTTATTGATTTTCTTTTGAAACTCCTGGTATGCCTGGTGCAGTGTGAGCCCTGTGGATGCTTCACCAACAGTTTCAAATTTCTTGCTCCATCAATCCGGGAGAAATACTAGATGTGTGGTAAAAGTCAGCTGTGGAATAATACAGTCAAAGACATTTTAAGAAACCCAGCTGAGGCAAAAGTGGCTATCATGGGACCTGTGAAAGGCACTATGGATGTGTTTATTGGTACAATTAACATCTGACTTCTAAGACAACTCAGTGAGCCACAGATACAACGTGTGCAAAAAATCCCTACTTCTTCAGTGTGTCACAAATCCTACAGGACCATCATTCCATCAGCCAAGGCTCCTCTGTTAAACAACTTTCCAAGAACTCATCTGCAAGAAACTTGACAGATATATTATGATGCTACATATCAATATAACCAGTTTCTTAATAAGCTTTAAATAAAAGAAGATATCAAGTTAATTAGTATTCAGGGAAAAATAATGGTTTTTGAACCTCTGAAGTATTCAATATATATATATATATTGGTTAAAAATGCCTTAAACAAAGAAAAACAAGCATGTGCAAACAATAGTGGACATTGTACTAGGAGGCAGTTCAGTAGTCTAGAAAGCAGAAACCAAGGGTTAACTGATTTACCTAAGTTTTATGCAACAATTTAAAAAAAAATTCTAAAGAGCTCCATTTTTCTAAACTGATTGGGAAACCAGAACTACAGAGAGAACCTTGGTGGTTATTTTTTAAACAGCTCTGGTCTCCGCCATCAATACGTAGTCATTACCAATTTAAACCAGCACTGTAGTTTCTGAAAATTCCTTCCAATTCAGACATGTATAGTTAGCTGTTCATATACCCTGGTAACATCAGCCTCTACTTGCTCTTCTAGATCCTTACAGGTTTAGATGCACAGAATTCCAACTGAGATGTCTATGTCAGATGATCTTGGGTCGCTGATCCTGCTTTGTTAGCTAATACAACAGCACTGTTACTTTCTTCTCCTATCTTACCAGGATCTGCATTTCAAAGGGTTTTGAGATCCTGAGGTACTATAATACCTGTGTAAGTGTGTAGAATAGATAGATAGATACAAAATTAATATAAACAGTAAAGTTGTTTATAAAGTACACTATAATCTCTAAACAATCTTTATAAACTTTTGCTTGAAAAATACAAAATAATTTATTACACCTATATATTAATTTCATATAATGTCACTTTGTGCAGCTACACAGAAACTGCATTCAAATTTTTCACTGAACTAAAGTCAAAGGAACTATAATAATTCTTTGCACTAATATTTAGATATTTTAAAATTATAAAGTAGTAATTTCTTGTTTTCTGTTGTTATCAGATGCTAAGAAAGAATGTACAACTGAAAGAGACTAGTGGGCGTGGTGAAAAAACCAGCATAGGAAGGGAAGAGTGAAGGGAACTTTGAGCTCCTTGGGAGAGATGCTGTCAATTAAGAGCTAAGAGGTGTGGAATTCCATTCTCAGATTGAATAGCAGTGTAATGATATTAAGAAACTGTGAGTGCAGTGCAATCTTTCTTGGATTTCTTGTACGCAATATTTCCACTCTTAGTATGTGACCAGTGGGCAGGCAGCACTACCTCAGTGCTCTTCCTCCAGTGCTCTTGGGTGTTTCCTGGTATCTCTGCACTCCTTCTGAAGTCCCTGTAAAAGGCAATTAAAAATCAAGGCCATTGGCACTATACTTACCTTTACAGTAAGATGACCCATATTCCTGCTGGAAAAATGAGCAAGGTGCTGAAAACTGAAAGATGTTGAAGATCCTATCTCTGGAGAGAAGGAAGTCATCAATAACCTTCTCATTTATTTTCCTACTTCAACATTTTCTTACTCTCTAGACACCAGTTAGTTGCATTATGGCATGGATCACATTTCTGCTAGGCTCCTATTTATTTCTGTTAATGATGGCTTAGGATGGTCTCTTGGTTCGGTATTCCAAACAGACCGATGAAGGCCGCTTAAAGTGTCCTCCTGATCCTGCTCTGACAAGCAGCTCCTTTACTAATCCACATTCAGGTGTGTGCTTTATGTCCCCTTGAGCAGTCTGTAAAAGACGATCAGTTTCATACCTAATGGGATTCCCAGGTTAGCTTGAGGTGCCCTGATCAATCCCTGGTGGTTACTTGATAATTGTTGAAGTGATTGGTCTTCCCTTCCCTTCCCATCCTTTTGCTATTGTATGCAAATGGCATTGTAATAAAAAATGCTCAGGTATTGAAATCCCTAGAGTACATTATTAGGAAAAAAAGACTGCATTAGGAGAGCTACATCATAGATTAAATATAATTGATATTTAGAAACAAAAAGAAAAAAAGAAATTATTTAGTTTTATTACTTCACAAATTATTAAACTGATTCTTTTATATGTGTCTTCCCAAAAGTGACTTAACTCCTTGTAATGTTACCTTGATCACTAAATCAAGCAATAATATATAGGACTAAGACTGCGGCTTCTGCCTGCCTACCTGACATAAGAACTCCAAAGAGCCTTGTCACCTAAATTATTTCTTCATAATTCCTAAAGGAAGGTAAATCTAGTAGAACAACTTCTCAGATTATAACACCATTTCTGTGGTATAACCTAAGGGAGACATTCCTTGAATGACATTGTCCAAGGCACTCAACACGCTCCACACTGTCCACGTATCCCCAGTTCTCACGCCTTGTCAAGCACCACTGTTGCCCAGAGAAATGAGAATTAACTCATTATAATTTAGGTGTGCCATTGACAGGACTCCCTGACACTATCAGCCTGTAAGCAGATGTGAAAACAAGGGAACAACTTATATTTTTGCACAGAGTTAAAGAACTGTTTTTTCATGCCACATTAATTCCCCAAAATTACAGAATCACAGAACCACAGAATCACAGAAACAGTAAGGTTGGAAAAGACCTTAGAGATCATCGAGTCCAACCTATCACCTATTACCTAACCTAGCCAAACCTGTTACCTAACCTGTTGCCATCCTGCTACCAACACACCATCCTACCTATAACACACTACCCTAATATCTAGGTCATGCCACCAAGTACATCATCCAATCTCTTCTTAAAGACCTCTAGGGATGGTGACTCCACCACCTCTTTGGGCAGCCCATTCCACTGTGAGATCACCCTCTCTGTGAAAAAGTTCCTTCTAATGTCCAGTCTAAATCTCCCCTGACGCAGTTTAAGACTGTGTCCTCTTGTTCTATCACTTGTAGCCAGAGTGAAGAGACTGACACCCAGCTGGCTACACCTCCCTTTCAGGGAGTTGTAGAGAGCGATAAGGTCTCCCCTCAGCCTCCTCTTCTCCAGACTGAACAACCCCAGCTCTCTCAGTCGCTCCTCATAGGGCTTGTGTTCCAGCCCCTTCACCATCTTTGTCGCCCTTCTCTGGACCCGCTCAAGGATCTCAACATCCCTCTTAAACTGAGGAGCCCAGAACTGGACACAGTACTCAAGGTGTGGCCTAACCAGTGCCGAGTACAGGGGGAGAATAACTTCCCTAGTCCTACTGACAACACTATTCCTGATGCAGGCCAGGATACCATTAGCTTTTCTGGCCACCTGGGCACACTGCTGCCTCATGTTAAGTTTTCTATCAACCAGCACTCCCAGGTCCCTTTCCACCTGATCATCCTGCAGCCACTCCAACCCCAGCCTATAGTTCTGCATGGGGTTATTGTAACCGAAGTGTAGGACCCGACACTTAGACTGGTTGAACCCCATGCCATTGGATTCAGCCCATCTATCCAGCCTGTCAAGGTCCCTCTGCAGAGCCCTCCTACCTTCCACCAGATCGACATTTATCCCCAGCTTAGTGTCATCCGCAAACTTGCTAATAACAGACTCCATCCCTTCGTCCAAATCATCAATAAAGATATTGAACAGGACAGGTCCCAACACTGAGCCCTGAGGCACCCCACTAGTGACCGGCCTCCAACCGGACACAGCACCATTAACCACCACTCTCTGAGCTCTGTTATCCAACCAACTCCTGATCCAGTCCACTGTAAACCCATCCAAACCACAAGCCTCCAGCTTCACCAGGAGTTTTTTATGGGGGACAGTGTCAAAGGCTTTACTAAAATCCAGGTACACCACATCAACAGCTCTTCCCTCATCAACCAGGCGGGTCACCTGATCATAGAAGGAAATTAGATTGGTCAGGCAAGACCTTCCTTTCCTGAAGCCATGCTGACTAGGTCTGATCTCCTTACCCTCCTGGAGGTGCAACATCATTTTCCTTAAGATGACTTGCTCCATAATTTTGCCTGGCAATTATATGTAAAGACCCAGATTCTTCTTTTCCTTGAAATTTTTTGTCCTTTAGAGCAATCTGTATCATTTAAGAAACATCAGTACAACAAAACTATTCATTTTCCATTTAACATAGCACAGTTCCCAGCTATGAAACAGACACTAACCTTGCAGCATTTAGACATTGTAGGTACAAAAATAATTGTAAATATTACTTTTCTTTTACTGAGCCTGGGCATCAAAGTAAGGGGCACAGTTATGTTTAGGGATACACACCGTGGAAGCTGGTTTCTGAGAGACTGTCATAAGGCTCAAGTGACATCACTTCTGTTCGGCTGGGTCTCAATTTTAGACTCTTGCTTTGGGAATTGCATCCCTCCAGAAAAGCTGTATCACAAAATTTAAAAGCAGAGGCTTACACACAATTTCAAAGCAGTAATAGCGGATGAATCTAGGACTTCAGCATTTCAAAAACATACACATTGGCAGTGTCTAAATGGCAAAGCAGAATGCAGAGCTGGTAGTAGAGCAGATGATGCTACTTCATACCCTTCAGCTATGCTTCTTTAAATTTTATTAGAACATAATAAGCTCAGCTAAAAATACACATTAATATGTCTGCATTAGTTAACAGCCTGGTAGGAATTCTAATTATTGTTTAGTTGATCATAGCGTACTACAATATGCCTTTTCTTTAAATTTCTAGAGACCAGTTAAGCTGCAGATTGTTAGCTGTATAAATATTTGTTGATATTTAAGATGCATAATTCATTTGTTTCCCAAAAAAAGCTGTGTAGCCTTTTCCAAAACACTGTTCAAATGCTGCTATTTTGTTGAATTCTATGCCAGTTAGGGATTTTGCAATAGTTGACAAGCTGTGAATTTGAGTGGATGAAGGTAGATGATTAGGGTAGACAAACAGGGTAGATGGAGAGTTGTGAATTTCAAATTCAAAAGATTGGCCTGATAACATTTTTAAAAATTATTCTGGGGTATTCCTTTAAGTATTGTGACTTTAATCTATATTTTTAACCCAATCTGTTGAAAAACATGACACAGGATTTATAATTGATACAATAATGTAAAAGTATCAGTCTCAATGGTTGCTCATCCAGGGTTTTTTCCTTATAAGATACAGCTGTGTTTCTTGTATTTCCATAATTTCCTATGCAGGTGCTGTCATAATACAGTGAGCTATTATTGATCAGGATTGGATCAGAAACCAATAAATCATCCAAATTTCCACCTGACTCTTTTTTGCTTGTGTAGTTCAACACATCTCATAGAAATGTTATCCACTGTTGCTTATAAATAATATTTGAATTTAAAAATATAAACAAATTAATATAACTACAAACCACTCTTTTCTCCAAGAGTTATAGAGGTTTCCTTTTTCTTTCAGCCCAACTTTGTAATTCTGTACTCTGTTTCTAAAGGTTGGTTCAAAATACCATGTATATGTTGTTTTTCATTTTATTCAAGCCCTACCACCCCTTTGACTTCTGCTGCTACCTTATTTTCCTAATCATTACATCAGCTGCCAAGTTGCAACGTTCAGCATGATCAGAGTCACTATGTTCATGCTAGTATCAGCAGGTTTTCTCATGGGATCCCCTGTGGGTTAGCTTTCTCTCTTGTATCTGGAAACATGTAAGATAAAGCCAGTGGAGAGAAAAAAAGCAATCCCCAAATAAAGCCCCTCAGAGTTCCCCAGGATTTGATCATGTACAGCAGGCTGCATTGTATTTTGGGATACTGGTTTGATATAAATGTTGCTTGCAAAAATTCTGAATTTTTAATATAGAAATAGTAGTAATCTGGCTCTGACTTCTTAGCTTATTTTCTGTATCTTCATGTGTTCACCCTCTGATCTCTGATCTCAGTGGCCCTTTCCAGCTCAGAAATTATATTTTCATATCTTTTACATTTTGTCTGGAAAAATACCAAACCATGACCTTTAAAAAAACTTTATTTTAGCCTATATGTCCTCTACAAACAGAAACCTTGCAAAACAACCAAACCAAAATGAAGAAACATGCTCCCAGACTGAGTAGCATACTTGGATATTAGCTCTTGGACACCTCTGGGCTTTTTTCTCTTCTGAGTGAAGTCTCATTCAGATCTTGCAGTTTCCCTACATATTAGCAAAATATGGACCTGATGACTTGCTCCTTTTATGATAAATAGGAAAATTCACCGAAGACAAAAATGGAATGTGACATGAGTGGGAATGAATTACCAAAGGAGGGAAAGACGAAAAAATATCCCCAAATATTTCTCTAATGAAACTTGTCATTTCCTAATGAAAGGAGTTGGAGAAATTTCTCATTAAAAACTGTTTCCTCTATTCATGTACATATGAACTATTATTTAGGAGCAAAATTTCTCCTCTGAATCTTAATTTTTATGCTTAATCTTTAATTGCAATGTGTTCAGAATCCTTACCACTGTTTAGTTCACAGGTTCACAGGTTATTCTGAGTTGGAAGGGACACACAAGGATCATCTAGTCCAACCCCCAAGTGAGCACCCACCCTTTTTATCATGCTGCTCAGTTTTAATTTCTCCCTCACTGAAATACTCATTCACTTGATCAATGGCTAGCTTATGTTTTTAGCACATTGCTGAGTTCTCTCTTTTTCCTTCTTAACTTTTGTTCTTTGTGGTTTTTTTCCTTCTAGTCCTCTGCAAAGTTTTATTTTTTGTCTCTACTTTTCTTCCACACTTTCTTCTGGAACATGCCAAAAAATATAAACTTGCTTCCCACTGTGATGAGAATGGAAAGACTCAGACTTTTACCTGTTTATCCAGATAAAATATCACCCACTCAGTCTTGTCCTAAGGTTGTGTCTGTAATGCTCATTGCAAGAACAACATGACAAGGTACTTCATGTTTTACAGAATTGTAGAACAATTTGGATTAGAAGAGGCCTTTAAAGATCATCTGGCTCTGACGCTCTGACCTGGGCAGAAACACCTTCCACTAGACCAGGTTGCTCAAAGCCTCATCCAACGTCATCCTGAACACTTCCAGGGATGGAGCATCTACAGGTTCTCTGGGCAACCTGTGCCAGTGCCTCACCATCCTAAAAGTCTCTAATTTCTTTCTAACATCTAGTTTAAAATTTTTCTCCCTTGTCCTATCACTATCTTCCCATGTAAAAACTTGCTCTCTCTTTTTACAAGCTCCCTTTAAGCACTGCTAGGTGCTATGATGTCTCCCTGGAGCCTTCTCCAGTCTGAACAGACTGAACGCTCTCTCTTTCATTTCCCCAAAACCTTTCTTAATACCTTTTCTGGAGAATACCTAAAGCAACTCTGTGTACTTCTCATCTCCAACTGCATGGTCATTAACACCACCCCAGTCAAAAGGACTAAACTTCTCAAAGTATGTTAACTTGGTCATTTAATGTATCAGAATATTAACAGTAGACATCTAAAACTAAGAAATATATTGATCTGGAGTAGCTAACCACAGTTTGACACAAGTGATAAAACAACATTTCCAAAAGAGAGAGGAAGAAGGGCAAAGGTCAGCTCTACTTTTTTCTAGCTTTGAATGGTTTTAATGTATGTCAGTTTCAATGAAACAAAGCAATCTTTTACGCCCTAAATCATTTAAGGTGTGGTTTTAGTAAAACAGTGTATGATGGTTTATTACTATGTGGACATGATCACCTAATTATAAAGACAAATGGAAGTTTACAACTAAGTCTTCCTTAGTTCCCAATGAACAGAAATTTTGCATACATATATATGGTAAAATTTTGCACTGAGTGTTTAATTCCCTTTTGGTCTATGACAGCCAGGATATAAAATAAACAGCAATGTTGCATTATAACTTTCTTGCCTCTTGGCATTTTCCAGGAAAAGCAACATAAAATTTGAGTTGACCTCACTTTAATACCATTCAAAAGTATATGCTTGTCAAAGAAATATGACATTGTACTAATATTTGTTTTCTCTTAAATTACAGTTTATGTAGAATTTTGCCCTCATGCAAAACAATTGTGTACTGTTTCATGTAATATACAGAAAAATGAGAGTCTGTGGAAAAAAATAGTATTTTACATAGGTACATATACTTATAAATGTATAAAATTCCGAGTAAAAGCCTCCCTACTGCTTTCAAAAAAGGTCAGCAGAATGATTTTAGCCTTATTTTTCTAACCCATGGGCAGTTTTAGAGAGGAACAAGATAACAAGGCTTTGAGCATTCTGTTTTCCATAGATTCTTTTTTCTTGGATATAGCAGTGTGCTAACATGGTAATTCTGCTTTCAAAACTTGGGCTATCCCCTCTTCACACTGCATTCCACAGTTTGGAGAATCTCATACATTGTGAATATCATGGAGGGAGTCACAGACTCACAGATTATTGTGAGTTGGAAGGGACCCACAAGGATCATCGAGTCCAACTCTTAAACCACAGCACTGCCTACCCAGCGGGAATCGAACCCTGGTCTCCCGCGAGACAGGGACACTCACCACTGTACTAAAGTGCTCCAACAGGAATACAGGAATTCTGGGTATTAACACAGCAAATGTAGCTGTAGTTACCAAGCTGATGATCAAACAATGTGATTATTTCACTTGACGATCTTGCAAAATCTCTTTCATATAAATCTACGAACTTCAGAGCACAAATCATTAAGATAAATGTAGTTTGAGCCAATTGACAGAGTTGTTAGGGCATCAAAATTGGCTACATAACCACCTTGCTCTAGCTGGAGGTGTAACCAGGAAAGGAGATCTTAAAAAACAAATGAATTTTACCTGTTGTTGATCAGGACTTGAGGTCTCTCAGAAATCCATATTAGTGCATAAGTTCTTAAAACTTATGCCCTGTCCTTTCTTCATTAAATTGATTCCTAATGGGATTAATAGAAGTAGTATAAGGATTAGAGTTTAGGAGAAATTAACATACCAGAGAGAAGAATAATGCTTCCCATCTAGCTTGAAAACAAGAACACAACTAAAGCCCAAGTAGTCAAAGACAGATGCATATTCATACATCTTCATACTAAGTAGAATGAACTCTCAGTTAGCAGAGACTTTAATGGGGGTTTGCAAATGGTTCCTCAGCCAGGAATTATTTCCACAGAATAGCTATTTTTCCTATGGGTAACAGATGGACCTTGCAATTGAAATCTCTTCTTTCCCCCCACCTCGTTATTCCCTGTTATCTCTAATGAAGGTTTCTACTCTTAGAAATCCAGCCTTAATATATTTTATTTGTGTATAGCATGCTCACATATAACACCTTTTGATTAAAGTGTAGCTGCTGTTAAAAAGCAAAATCGTTTAAATTAATAAGGGAAGGAAAGAACAACAGCAGAGATTAAGCCATCCCACATACCAATGATATCCCAGTTTAAGTGTAGAGTAGATCACTAATCTCACTCTGAATATTGCAGAAGCAGAGATTTATAAGAGACAAGCAATATGGGAAAACTCAACAAAAAAAAAAGAATTTCTATTACAGAAAAAATACCACTGGGCTGTAAAATCAAACAAAACTAATATCCATTAGAATATCTAATGGGATATCAGGTTAATAAGATTAGACATCTAGCGAAAACTTGTTCTTGACTTAAGCGGAATTCTCTTATCAAGAGATTGCAGACAAGAATTGAGCTCTATTCATTGCCTACGAGAATATCCAGAAATGACAGCTAAAGCAGAAGAAGAATTTTTTAGAAAACAAAATGACACCATTTTGTTAGATTTTAAATCACTCAAATATGATTTCATAGAGTAATATAAACTGGAAGGAATCTCTGGAGACCATTTTGTGCAATCTGCTCCTCAGATCAGGGCCAGCTTAAGTCAGATTTCTTGGAGTCTTTTACAGTTGCATTTTTACTGTAACAGGAAAAGAGGTTGTACAACCCCCTCATGACACTTTATCTAAAGTTTTATCACCTTTATTTGTGAAAGTTTCTCCTAATATATAATCAGAATTCCCCATGCTGCAGCTTGGCCTTTGCCATATTTTGTTCTGCTCTGTATTTCTAAGTGTCTGGTTTCAAACACGTTATATATATCTGATTAGACAGTTAAAAAAAACATTAAGGTCTCCCTATAGCTTTCTGTTCTCCAGACTGAGGAATTCCAGTTCTTTCAGTCTCTCATAACCAGGTCCCAGCCTGTGTTATTGCATGGGATCATTCCATTTTAGCTCCAGGACTGTGCATTTTATTTTTGTTGAGCACAACGTTTCTTTGAACCTGTATCTCCAACCATATGAGTATCCTCTGAATGACAGACTTGACCTAAAGCTTATTTAGTGTGTTGTAAATTGATTTGGTTTTATCCAAAACCTTGCTGAGGTGCACTCTCTCCCACTGCCAAAATCATTAACACTGACTTTGAGCGGAATAATATTCAGGACTGTTTCCTGAGAAACACCACTAGCAGTAAGCAGTCTGTTGGACTTTATGCTGTTGATTATAAGTGCTTGACTCTACAACACCCAATAGCATGAGGTTTACCAATTCTTCTGTTGCATCTCATGCTGGTGTGTTCAGAACTTCTCTGTGGGTTATTTGATTTGGTGGACTATTCAAAAGACTTTGGTCTCTGAAAATACATTTCCTAATCACAGAATATGTGGCCATTAAAAATAGTAGAATAAAAGCTAGAGTGAAAAGCATTAGAGTTTCCTTCGTTTTTTACAAGCTGCAGTCAGTGTTTACATTTGGTATCTTTTTGTAGAATCCTCTGAAACTTATTTGCACCAGGAAGATTCAATTTCTGAGAGCTTTTTTTCTTTTCTTCTTATTCAAAATGCTAGAACCAGTCTCCAACACAATTAAATTAGTGTGATTTGCTGCTCTGTCCTTGCTTGCTATTGTACTACTGTGTAGTTAGGTCTCAACAAATCAAAGACCAGGCTATGAGTATTGAAAATCAGATTTGGAAAGTGTTTACTTCAGGGAAATTTCTACAGTTACTATAGTATATTACAGTCTAAGTAATGATTCATTCACTGTTCTCCAAATGACAAAAAATGAACTTAAGGGAGATATTTTGATATGATCCCTTGAAAATGAAAACAGACAAAAGAAAATTAATTGGATTTATTGTTTCATGTAAGAAATAAAAGACTAGTTGCCCATTTTGTCTTTCTTTCTAGTAGTATAACAGCAGCAAGTAGGACATCAGCTCAAGTATTCTAGTGACTAGTGGTATTTCTTCCCATAGTATCTGCTGCACAATCATGTCAAGCGGGATTTTTGGTATTTGGGGGATGGTTGTGGGTTGGATTTTCTTGTTTGTTTGAAGGTTTGGTTTTTTGGGTTGGATTGGTTTTTATCTTTTAATTGTTCCAAGTAAGCAGATTGTTTGTAGTTGAAGTGAATTCAAATTTGTTCAGCACCATTACTGCAAATTATTTTCCTGGCAGAAAAGTTTTGTCTCAGTTTCTTTTAATAATATTTGTTGTTATTTTTTATTAGCCAGCCTAAGAGAGTGGGAATAGAGATTATAAGAAGTCTTAGCTGGAGTGTCAAATAAGGAAGATTCTACATCGAGAACAGCTTTTCCAAGCTACAGGCCAGATGGCATCTTTGGGACTGAAAGAAGTAGCTGGAGTTGTGTCAAGTGAAATAGTTAAAAAAAAAAACAAAAAAGAGAGAAAAAAGGAAGCAAGATAGATTGTCAAGTCAAATCAGCACAAGTAACTATTTGTGCTACCTTTTTTCATGTCTTCATGAATAGATGTATTATTCACATAATAACCTAGCAAACAGATGTAATGCAAGCATAAGAAACAAGGTGAAAATACTGAATATTTGGATAACCTTGTAAGAGTATATTTTATTTCATTTAGTTGTGGCATGTTGTCAAACCATGATATCATAATACAACTTTTAAAATTTCCATCAAGTTTGAAGGAGGGATTGAAGCTGCTACCCATCAGAACCAATGGGTTAGAAATCACATGAATATCACAATGGCAACACAGCACCATGCGTTGAAAAGAAACTGCTGCTTCTCTGTGGGCCTGGAAACCTCTTACCCTGATGCGACAGTACCAGTCTGTAACTGGCACTGTATCATCTCCACTCTGGAACCAAGGCAGGGGCTGATGCAGTTTCAGCTTCATATTTCAAAGCCTTCTGAAAACATAATGAAGAATAACAAAGTGCTAAAATGAAAGTACCTTCCAGGTAATGGAACTTTTCTCTTTTTTTTCAGACTTGACATTATTAACTCCACCCATAAAGTTTAACCAGAATTTCTTGGAATAAAGTTTCTTGCTCAGGTGTGCAACATCAACAATATGGTAACAGGTTTAATATCCTCAGTAATAGCTAACAAGGGTCAAATCATGACTTCTGTAAGTTAGCTGTTACTGTGCTATGCTGTCACAGCGCTGGTCAGACCTCATCTTGAGTTCTGTGTGCAGTTCTGGGCTCCC
>WEKX01010234.1:11990-26505 GCA_013390025.1 Pitta sordida | reverse complement strand
GACCTCTTCTTCCAGGCTGACGACACCAGAACGAGAGGGCACGGCCTCAAGCTACGCCAGGGGAGGTTCAATCTTAACATTAGGAAGAGGTTTTTCACAGAGAGAGTGATTGCATATTGGAATGGGCTGCCCAGGGAGGTGGTGGAGTCACCAACCCTGGAGGTGTTTAAGAGAAGACTGGACGAGGAGCTTAGTGACATGGTCAAGCCGGGGGGTGTAGGGCTGGATGACGTTGGGCCCCTTCCGGCTCGGAGTGGCCTGCTAGACTGTGAGGGATCTAGGTTGGTGTTATGCTCTGGGATGTGCTCTCGGTCTCTGTACGGGTGTTAGATGGTAAGTTGGACTAGATGATCCTTGTGGGTCCCTTCCAACTCATAACATTCTGTGATTCTGTGATTCTGTGTGAAAAAGGTATATTGATTCCCTCATGTCTTACAGAAAATGGCACAAAATACTGCCATATAGATATACATATATAAAGAGAAGTATATTTTTACAATTTTTTACAAGATGTTTACAATCCAAGCCAGATTGATTCAAACAAGGTACATAATAAACACTTTTAGTAACAGGCATTGGAAACAAGGGGTAGCCTTAGCTGAACACCATTCAGAGCTGGAATATGTTGTTGCTACCATTAATTGATCTCAAAACTAGTAACAACTATTTGTTTTAAAATATGTTCTTGCTGGAAGAGACATTCCAGAATAACAAATTTTGCAACAATTTATGGATTGAGAGAGAAACAGAATCTACAGGCCTTGTTGAAGTTAACTGCAGCTCTTAGCTAATTGTTTAACACTGAGGTTCTACCANAATGAGTTTCAGTGGGTAGAAACTGAAGCTAGATAAACTCAGGATAGAAACCAGGTACATATATTAAGTAAAGCTAATTACACAGAGGAAAATATTTTCCTGGGTGTATAATTTCTGACCACCTGAAGCTAAAAATTGAGGCTGGATATCCTTCAGTGAAGTTTGTGAAGTTCAAACAGAATCTATAATTTTGATATAGGAATTAGTGAGTGAAGCTCTTTGTTATGTGCTCGTCCAGAGATCAGATAGGTATTTCACTGATTTGTACTGACTTTAAATCTACAAAGACTAAGCAAAAGTTGAATAATTTTTTTTTGCATTATTCAGAATCTCTTAAGATTTTTGCACTTAATGGGATTGAAACAACAGTTTTGTGTAAGACAAAGTCCACCAGAGAAAAGAGGTGACACGTTTCTGCCCTCCTGAGCTTCCTTTCCCAAACAGGTCTCAAGATTGTTATCTGGAACACTAGAATGAAGTCTGTTCTTGCAATGACTTTCCGAATTGTAACAGAGATATAGGAACTTTCAAAATACAGAAGATGAATAATGGAAATAATCAAAACTTATTTCCCATCCCCACTTTAGTCCTGAACACTGGCCTTAGATTGCGACTCCGGCGATTTGCAATATAATTTTCCCGCAATCCGGTTTCAAGCATTTGCAAGGTTCCCTGGCTGACGCATCCGCAAGTGCCTCTGCTTTGCTGAGGGATGGTGCCAACTCTCCCTCTGGAGCAGGATTGGGCCGTCCCCGTGGGGAGGATGCGCGGTTTCTGTGGCTCGCCCGGGGCTGTGGGACGGGGACGGCCACTGTAGAAGTCAGAGCAGGGCCCTGTGCAGCGTGAGGCGCCAGGTGGGGATGAGTTCTCCACCTGCCTATGCTTAATTAATCTAGGTCCCTGAGTGTCGCTCACCCACCTGTGTGTGCGGAGCTCCTGCAAGCTGCAAGCTGCAAGCGAGCAGTGCTTTGTGTGCGTGCATCTGTGTTATTGTTTCCCTGGCTACGGGCGGGGAAGGGAAGTGCTCTAGGAAAGTGGGGCTGACCACGGCATGTAAGCAGGACATGCTCACTCTGCTGCTGCAGCCCACCCGTGGGTCCAGGACACAGTACCGGGACATGGTGCCGGGACACGGGGAAGGGGCGCGATGCTGGGACGCGGGGCGGGGACACGGGGCAGGGACACAGGGCAGAGACACAGCCGGGATGAGCATGAGGGCCGGTGAAGGGGCGGGGGGGGAGGAGCAGCGGTGCGGGATTTTCGCTGTAGGCAGCAGATACAGAAGCAACAGCGTGGCTGAAGAGAAGTCTAGAGATTCTCGGGGGGGGTCCCCCGAGGCAGACAGGGAGCAGAAATGTTTCTCTTTCCTCACATGTGCTGCAAGAGCCTGTGGGGAGGAGTTGAAGAGGCTCCCCAGCACTCCTGATTGGCTGGGGGTGGAGTAATGGGTGTGGCCTGCGTGCATATTAATGACCTACACCTATTTGCGAGTTTGGCGTTTCGCAAGGCCTGTGGGCTGTCCTGTTCCTTGTGAAGGACGGGGTATAACTGTATTCTTTTTTTCTCCAACTGAGGAAAAAATGGTTGTAACAGGAAATTGTAGATTCGACACAGAAAGTAGTGATTGAAGATTTGTTACAAGGCCAGAATCAATAAGCTGTTGGAGGGGTTTTTTCCCCTCTAATCTAGCCAATCTTAAAACAAACTCAAAATACTCTTATAGTTAGTGCTGGAAATGTTGAATGAAAATGGATTGTCAGACTGAAAACTCAATCAATTATATTAAAAATCAGAAGCTTTCCCTCCGTTTTATTTACAGTGTTTGGACAAAAGAGTAAAAGAAATGGTAGGTCTCTTCTTCCTTTGGGAGTATTCATCATAATCCAACCAAACTTTTCTGTTCAAGGATACAATACAACATTTTTTAATTTTAGCTCAATCTATACATTAACTTCTGCTCACTTAATTTACTTGATCTGCTTTCTCTCAGAAAAAGAGTTCAGATACTCACCAGCACACCAAAAGAAGCAACTTTAGGCTCATTCTGTTGGTAGAGGAACAGATACATTTAATTCAATTTTTACAGATACTCTGTAAAACATTACTCTAAAATGTTCATGGTCTTTGTCTTTCTTAACAATCAAATGCTAATTAAGGGTATTGACTCCATCTAATAGTTGTAAACATTTTTTAAAAAGGTTGCACCTAAACCTTAACGTAGAAATGTAGAGAAGTTCCAATATTTTTATTTTATTGCTATTTAAGTAGGCACCTGAAGGACATCTGATGAAATGTTACACAGCAAAGCATAACACTAATGTCTGCCGGCTACATAAACAAGTTGGATTAGAGCTGATAAGTGTTCTGTGTTATTTGGTCACAATTTCACATTGTACATCCTCAGCTTCGTAATTTATATTAAAAAGGGCTGAGTTGGAGAACTTGGGCACATTTAACACAGTTCTCTTTCTCCAGCAAGCAGACTGCAGGAGAAAAGAATGAACAGAACATGCAAACTTAATGGTTACACATAATACTTCTCCATCCTCTCATCATCATCTTAAGGTAAGGAGATTTCCTGAATCTGTGTAGTATAGTTCCTGCTATCTAGTGAATCACAAAAGGTGTTTTACAAAGCGTTTCTTCAAGGACAATTTTTCTTATTTTTTGATGGCATGTACAGAAGAAACAATCTTTTTTGTCTTATCTAGGTTTGGATGTAAAACAGCATTTCTTAAAAATAAATATAGTTGTGAACAGTCTAAATGCAGAGGACTCTAAATGCATAAGGCGTAAAAACAAGATATATTTTTAGAACTCACATTTGTTCTAAAGGGTTGAACCACTAAGGTCATACAAAACACAGAGTTTTGCAGAGAGGAAAATCTCTTCACTGGGATTTAGATATGAAACTAGTTACTGAATAATATACATTAGGAATCTTGACATTTATCTCCTGCTTAAAAGCGTATAATTGTCTGGTCCATTATGAAACCTTTAAAAAAAACATATAAAAGATCAAGTCTCTAAGTGTCTATTTATCAGAATCATTATTAAATATGATAAGAAAAAATAATTTAATTTATTTAGATATATATTATTATTAAGTTTTTGGTTGCATTAAACTCCAGTGCCTTGCTTTTCATAAATATTGTGACAAAGTTCAACTTCTTTAACACATTCCTATATGTTCAGCATGGCTGTTGCTCCCCACTCTGAAATAGTTTGGATGTAGGAGAGGGAAAATTTTTCTATCAATTTTAAATGTCTACTATCTGAGCTAGTATAACAGATTCCAGTTGTAATCAAAGATGAGAAACAATGGGGTTTAGGGTGAAAAACATGTCATCCTTGTTAACTATAGAAATAATCCTTCTTCAAATTGAAAACTTTTGAAAATAAGTCTCGTAGGAAGTCAAATATCTCTGTGCATTTAAACCATTATAAAACTTTCGCCATTTCAAGCATCTGTGAACAGTGATTAAAGAACATTTGAGCTGGAAGCCACACTGCTGTATACTTTCTCACTGTTGCCCTACACAAGAAGGTCTGAGCTGCTGACAAGGAGTTCAAGACTTTCTGTTTAAAGCACAAAATAATCCCGGAAAGTAATACATAATTCTTCACATTACTAATTAAAAGGGTTTGAGCTGTCTCAACAGAGACAGCTGTAAAATGCTTCATGGGCATTTTACCATGCTTTATGAAACTCCAAGGACAAATATTATTTTCATATAAAGAAACAGCTACAACACAGTGAAGGGTATTTACAGATTATAATGATTATAATAACAGATATATGTATCTGTTACTCCTCATCCTCCTGAAGATCACATTTCTTTGGATCTCCATGTGCATGTGTGAATGCAAGTGCTTCTTTTGTACAGTTGTCCACTCCGCTTTTTTCACTAGCTTTCTTCAGAACTTGTCATTCATGTAAAGTTAGCTCAAGAAGCATCAAAGCAGCATCTTTTACCTGGTCTTGGATCAGACATAGAGGTCTCTAATTGTGGACCAGCTGGACAAGTAGGTGGAACAGAGTTGGGCATTCAAATGATGAAGTGATGGTTTAATTGCTGAGTACTTAACACAGCAACCTGCTGTTAAAGTGGTATTTTGCAATATAATTGTACATAATAACTTGAAAGGAATAGATGCTACTCTGAAAAATCACTGAAAATGCCAGCAAGAGACTAATTTTTTACTGTCTATATGAGGTAGGTGTTTGCAAGAGAACTGACTGAGGATGTCAGTTAGTCATGAAATTATACTCTTTGGGGGGACAGTCAGAAAAGTTAACAAAAGTTAGTCTCCTAGTCTGGATTACTCTCTGGAGGATCCCTTCCCTAAATTGTCTGTAATGGAAGCCTGGAGAAATAAGTGGTCAGCTGTCCTAGACTTAAACCTTTGTGAATATCCCTCTGTGAAATAGAGTTTTACCCCATCATTTGCGAGGAACGGGTCATGCCAAGGACCTCGCGAAACGTCAAACTCTCAAAGATGCACAGGTCATTAATATGCGGGCAGGCCATGCCCATTGCTCCACCCCCTGCCACTCTGGAGCACTGCGAACAATTTTCAGCTCCTTCCCATGATCTCTCTTGGCACAGGGGAGCAAAGGGAACCGTTTCTGAGGGGCTGCTGTGACCGTGGGCTCGCAGCCCAAACCCTGCACAGCTGCTCCCCCCTCAACCCCTCTCCCAGCCCCGGTGTCCTCATTGGTCCCAGCGGCCCTGTGCTGGCCCGCACGTGCTCACCCTGCCTCCATGGTGGGGAAGGGGTGTCCCTGGGCTCTGGTCAGCATTCTTGGAGCCTGGAAAAGCTTAACTTTGCAACACTGCGACACCCCGTGCTGCTTATGGGGTATCGGAGTTTCTTTCCCTTTAACATCCACCAGTCCCGGTAGAGGCAGCACTGCCCGGGCTTTGACTGGGCTTCGAGTAACAAGGAATGGCATGTCTTGCGGCAGTGCTGTGCTGGGTCTCAGCGGAGCACACAGGAGACACAGGTCAGGGACTGGGGCACATTGCTGCAGGGCTCTAAACGCCATTACGAGATGGAGAAACCATGTGCCCTCCACACTGCATGCCCTCCCCGCCACGCGCCCACAGAGAGAGTCAGCGCCGCCCCTCGGCAAAGCAGAGGCACTGCGCATGCATCAGCGAGGAAACCTCACAGATCCCTAATACTGAACTGTTAAAAATTCTCCTCACAAATCCTCGGGATCGTGACGGAAAAGTCACAATGCAGCGGGGATTTACTGTATATCAAAATAATATGTGCAAATACCTATTGTTACAGTCCTTAAACTGACTGGTCCTTCACATCACACTTAAACTAATGCATAGGCAAAATGGGTACAAATGGAAATTATTTTTGAAGTACATAAAGTTCTAATATGCGCTTTGTCAGCCAGAAAATCTAACAGGAATCAAAGTGTGGGTGACCTGGGTCCCTAAGGTAACTTGAGTGACAATAGATAGTTGTGTGGAAGAAAGGAATTCAAGGCCAGATTTTCATTTTATCATATCTACTTAAAAGCTCTGATATCTTTCATGCTGTTCTCCTAGTCTACCTTCCTTTTATTACTCTCTCATGTGTGAGATTTAATAGTAAAATGGATCAGAGAAATTAGAAGCCTAACTAAGATTGTGCAGTAGCATTGTTTTACCAGCTGATTATTTCAACAGTATTTTAGTTTCATTAGAGATTTTGGTACAAGCCAGAGTGTCAAACATTAAAGAAAGGAAAATGAGAACTGACTAGAAGCACTGATTTATCATATATCAGCTGTATCTTCAATATTGCTCAAAGCTACATTGGATCAACTTTTGTCATAGAAGAGCTTACTGTAGGGCAGTGACTATACATTTTGCTTTGCTCTGTTCGTCTTATTATACTGTTTCTAATTTTCAGTTGTACTTCTGTAATTACTGACCGCCAACATTTAAAAGTGTTATACGTTACAAAGCACCTGTAAATCGCAAGTTATCTTAATGCCTGAGATTGTTAACCCTATCTTAGGTAATTATAAAAGTCTGATATATCTTTAAAACTTATTGTAAATAATAGTGCAGGTGTCAAAGACAGCACAAACAACAAACCAAACGTGCTCCTCCAAATTAAGGACATTCTCAGAAGGCCTAAAGCCTTCTGAAACAACATCTGGAAGCCAAACAGAATATGCTTGGATGCCCTGAGGCTAACTCAGTTGCTTAGAGCCTGCTGTTAAAAACACCAAGGTTGTGGGGTCGAACCCTCCATGAGCCATTCATTTAAGAGTTGGATTCAATGATCCTTGTGGGTCCCTTCCAACTTGGAATACTTTGTGAAATCTGTGAAATCTTATATCTACGTATGGCTGGACATCTGGATCTTTAATCTAATCAATGCAGTCTTGTGACTCTAAAAACCAGTTTAGCTTTCCCTAAAACAGACTTTTAAAGCATGATACAGAGATTTTGCCAAGGTAGTGTTCTGCCATTGCAGAGGTACTGCAGATAAATCCAGACTGTTTACATGACATTGGGAGATACAATAAAAGACCTCTTAAACACAAGCTCTTTAGGAACTACCATGCTCTTTAGAATCTGAAGATGAGGTGGATTACCTTATTATGTTCCTAATGGCAGAGGCCAGTATTCTGGTTCCAGTCTGCTTGTCATGTCTCCTTCAGCAATGATATCAAAATGTAGGCTTATGTATCCCTCTTGTCAGCCCTGCTCTGCCTTCTTTTCCATGTGGCAAAATGAGAGATCTTCAGTAGTGCACTGTAAGTCTTGAGAATTCAGTGCAAAATAATCAATAAACACACTATAGTTAATTCATTTTTCATTAATTTAATTAAAAGAAAAAAAGTTTGTTTTAGCTTTATTTCTGCAATAATTGACATTCATGACAAAACATTATTGTATTTCTTACATTATTGTATCAACTCCAAACTCTCTTTTACCCCATCTCAGATTCCAGTGAACTACATTAGTTTTTGGTTTAGGCAGTTGGTGCAAATCTCCATTTTATTTGAAGGTCAGAGGTACTATTTTAGACTGGATATGTATTCTTTTGTGAATGATTGTCACAGTTAATGGAAAATGGCAGCTGGTTTTGTTCTCAGTGGGATGTGTCTGTAAGTAATTATTAAGAAAGACTAGAACTTTGTATGGCTGATTGTGGCTTCTTTTAAAACTATAAATAAAAACTGAGAGCAATTAGGGCTAAAGGGCAATCTGGATGTAATTTGTGTTCAATGCCTAACACAGCAGGTGTCTAATTCAAATGGTGTTATATGCCATGATATGATATTTCCACAGTTCTGTGATTCCCAGATTTGAGAAAGCCTGAGAAAGCTCAAATGCTATAAGAATCTTTTCTAACCAAAATGGATATCTAGAAACGTTTGAATTGCATGAATCTGTTCTTTTGCAATACATTGCACAGGTTTCCACATACAAGTATTTCCCAAAGCTCTGGAAAACATATTTTTGACACATCTTTAACCTGAGTAACATCCCACCTACTATAAATCTGACCCAACTCTAAAATACAGTAATGCATATATACAAATTCTAAGGGAAAAGCGTAATGTCTTGAAAAGTTTTTTGTTTTTGTTTTTGTTTTTTTTTTAAAAAAAAAAGCTTTTAGAATGGCAAGAAAATCAGAATATAAAGAAGTAGAAAACCCTGCAGTAAAAGTGGAAACACTAACAGGGATTATTTATCATAAGTAAAAGACATTCAAAATGACATGACAAAGCACAATAGCCCCTAGTTGTGCAGAGACTGAGTTACCCACTTATGCAATTCAGATTGGAAACAAATGGTATCTTATAATGCTCATGACATGTCAAATGCTTAGTTCTGAACCGCAAAATGCCTGAAGTTTTTTAATTAGAAGTGCAGCTGTGTCAGTTAGATGCAGCACATAGTACTTAGACTTTCTAGTAGTACAACTGGGGGAAAAAAACCTGCAAAAAATAAGGCTGTCTGTATGAAAATGCAAAACAGCTGATAACTTGTGTACGTTTGTGACCTGTAATTTATCTTCAATTTAAAAGGTAGAATAAAAAACAAAAGAAACCAAAATCTTACAAGTGTACCGGCATTGCTCTGCAAGAGCAGAGATCACTGATTAATTGATTAATCCTGAGTATTCCAGAATTCAGGTGACTTAATACTCTTCTTAGCTTATTTAGGTAGTTTTTATTTAAACATGTAAAGCAAACAATAATATTTTGAAGTTGGTAGATGTGGATTTGTTATTTTGGTTCAGTAGCAAACTTGTGTGTGTTGGTCTCCCAAGTAACAAGCAATAGCAAAAGAGGAATTGGCCTCAAGGTGCATCAGGGGAGGTTTAGACTGGATATGAAGAAAGCTTCTTCCCTAAAATGGGTTTATGTATTCCCAGCCAGATTTATGCTTCCTTCAGATCTGCAAACCTAGTATTCTGACAGCTGCAATGCCTCTTCAATTTTGTTCCAGAAAGCGATAGAGGGAAAAAAACACATATACTTCTCTTCGTAACTACTGACTGCATGGTGCCGCTGTTTGTATCTGCCAATGGTGATGATCTGAGGCAAGGCTGGTATGCTGCCTCTAATTTATTTTGGCCATCTGCTTTTCCTCCTTCTAATTGGTGCATTTTAAGAGAGAAACTATTCTTAAAGAGCATTTTAGATGAGGATGCTCCTGGACCCACTGAAAGCAGATTGAAATGTAATATTTGTTTTCCATTGGGTAGATCAGGCTGTATCTCAGCAACCGTTTCATATTTGGCAAGATTATTCTTTTTACATAAAGTGGTTACGCTTACTAAGGTTGTTATTGGTACAAAGGATACATTAGTAAAAGTGAGAAAAAAATTCTTTTTTAGCAGGTTCTGCACACTTGTAAAATATTTATATTGTTCCCTGCATAGACTACAGTTTCTTTGTAAATATCAAGCTTTGTCTGTCTTATTAAAGCCTAGGAGGTGAAAAGTGTATTCGAATAGGGGTCCTGAAGAGGGATTTTTGTGTTCTGATCCTTCACACTGAAACAACAGCCTTAAGGTTGATCCACTGACTCCTCTCATCATCTCTGGGGAAACCTTGAGAAAGGTGTCTAAAGTCTAGTCTGCACTACTTTTCTTAGAGTTCAGGGAGAGTTAATTTTATCAAAGCTTGAACCCTCATCTAAGAGAAATTCACAAACACAAAGAAGTCTGCCTTCTGAGCCACTGCCACTGTACAGGCTGCAGGAGCAGGTGACAGCTAAACATTGTTGAAATAAAAATAGACAATTTAATTCTTGTTTGCCCAGCACTTTCTAGGTGAGATTCATGTTGTCCAAGCTAACTAACTGGTCGTGTTGACCATCTAAACTGCTTCTCTGTAGAGAAGAATATCCACAGAGATGACTTGATTTGGTTGCAGGCATGCTTCTCTCTCTCTACCAGATTTAGAGTCTAATAACTAACTTAGATTAAGCTCTAAGGAGGTAAAGGAAGGAAATATAAATTATACTTTCTTTGTAAAATATTTTGTTTTCTGGAGAGACTTCTATTGAATTTTCAAGAAGAACCAGAAAAATTTAAGTAGATGAAAATAATTTAGGTTTTATCCATTTTTTATCATGTATATTTTTTTAATAATACCAATTAATTAACCCTTTTGGATTAAGGTAAACCTACCCATCTGTCATTATTTTGCTGCATTATTTTCAAATGTAGTAATCATAGTTAAAATGCCTTGTAATAATAGCTGCATTCTCCTAGTAGATATGAAAATTCAGTAGCATATGGTATTTCTTACTGACACTGTACTTGTACTTCCTTGTTACAATGTTCTTCAAAGAATTATGGTTTGCTTTGTCATTTTACAGGACACTGGTAATATTATATGGATTCTGTTGAAGATAGACTATCATACAAGTATTAGATGAAATATTTACCTAGCAAACAGCCTTGCTGGTAAGTCCGTTGTATATTCTTTCGTCTTTTGCAACACTTCATGTCAAGCAATGTGAAGGAAGGTTTATATCATATTCAATTAGATGTTTACTGAAAAAAAACAACGACCCAAACAAATTAAATAACATGTTTTAAGTATTTGCAGTCCCCTTCCAATTGCCAAATAACTTTAGTAATAGTATATTATCTTTCCTCCCTCCCGCGAGAGAAACATTTTCAGTTTCAGCTTTGTGCCATTGTGTATCATGAGGCTTTGTAAGTTGTTTTATCTACCAGTACTCCATCATCAGAAATGTGTAAAGTTCAGTTTCACTGGCTTATACAAGAGTTGTAGAGTTTTAAACTTATTTTTCTCTTTTTTATTTTTGGATTGTTCTGGTTATATTCACTGTAGACGTTGTGGTTTTGTTTGTTGTTGATGCTAAGAGTGTTTGTGGGATTATAAAGATCAGTGCAGCTTTTTTATTCGTAGCTGATTAATGCATGTCAGATATTAAAAATATTTGAATAGAGAGTACCAAGAAAATCACATATCATTTAAAAGATGTGCTATAAGGTCACTAGCCAGAACTACCTGAGCTCTAGTCCTATTGCTACCTCTGTTTTATTTTATGACCTTGAGGGTGTCATTTCTGAAGAGCAGGGACTGTGTTTCTGTGAAGGGGTACAGTATTGTATTTTCAGTAGTGTGTGAATTACTCCTTTTTACATAATTGGAGAGCACATTAGGTAGTTGCTAAGAATGACTAAACTCCATAAAGACTGAGAAGATTTATTTCTTTCTAAAAACTTACAAAAGTAAAATAACATAAAAGATAATATTTAGTTTTGAATTAAGTTTCTTTAACTTATATTCTTAATACTACCCACAATGCTGATTGTTACTTCACTAGTATCAATGTTGTTAGGAACTGTGTATATAAAATATGTAAAAGTTTCATTGACTTAAAATGAAGAAATCAAAGGTAAAATCACCATATTTGAGTTGCTAGGTTGCTGTATATAGAGATACACGTTCTAGAGACTGATGAAACACAAAGGACATTTTATCTGTTGTTAGCCACAGTGGCTAAAGTACTTGACACTTTCAAATGTCACTAGTTAAAAACAAATAGGTCTGCTCTGTTATGTCTTTTTGTGGAAGAAAATATCTGAGAAATGTGTTTGTGCTCTATTTTCACTATTACCTGGATATGTACCAGGAGGAGAGGATCAAAATCTTTGCTTGGTAGAAGGGGGTTTATTTCCACAGGTAGTGCTCAAAACTCAGCTGGACAAATTCCACAGCAACATTATTTAGTTAGGCTTTCTTTGACTAAGGATGGGCTAGATATCTAGATCCCCCTTCGAACAAACTTATTCTAATGGTCTGTGAACCTGTGCAGATAGGTGACATGTGTGATGATCAGAAAACTTATATTATATATACACACCAAGACACTCTACTTAATCTTCAAGAGAAATTACGTGATTTAATATTCAATGGATGAGAGCAACTCTAAAGATGCTGATGGAAGATGAAGACGGGGAGCCAGAAAAGAAGTAGAGGGATTTCTCAAGTAAGGTTAGGATCCAACTGCGGGAGATAATTAGGTACCTGAGACCATAGATGTGCACATAATTTGTCCTGTGGTTTTAAGATTTTTTTTAAATGCTTTTATTTTAGAGTATGACTGTTCTCAGAAGTCTGTGATCACTAACTGCTTTGATCACTGGAGGGCACAGATTTTTACATGCTGGGCAAAACTTAAGCTCACTTGGAGAATCATGATTGATTTTACAAAGGGAACTCTGTCCAGTCTCCCTAACAGGGGGCTCTAAAACGCCACAGGGGAATATGAATGAAGAATACTATGTTTCTGTAAAGAGGAAAAATGCAATTTTGCAGCTTGAATAAAAAGATAGCCTGAAAAATGCAAAAATTTGCTCTGCTCTGTTTATTCAACCTCAGGAATATCTGTCCTGGGACATTTCAGAAAAGCTATGGACTGGCTGGACATAGACCTCTGAGGAGAAACAATGATGAATATGGGAGGTCCATGAATGAGAATGAAAAGAAAGGTGGAATTGATTGAGATAGTTTATAGTGATGATCTTGACGTACATGATGTGCTTTTTTAAAAAAAAGGCGCTATATTGTCTCCATTATATTTACATTGGAAAGAGAAAAACATAGAGAAATTAAACTGAAGTTAATTGAAGGCAGTTAGTAGTAGAGAGCTTAGACAGATTAGGAAAACAAAGTGCTGGAATACACTGCTTGGATATATTGTGGAGTGCTTTCAGAATAGAACAGGTTGAAGAATCTTCCATCAGATATAACTGATCCTTGTTGGGATAAAAGTGTTGTTTAAGTCACCTCCTAGGGCCTCTTCCAGCTCTGCTTTTCTCTAATAGGCTGCCTCTGGATCCAAAGATCCAAAATTTCTCTTCCTCAAGGAAAGAGTTGTGTGAAAGGGGAAGTGAAGGGAGATCACAGAGAACCTCACCTCTATTCTGTATAGTGTAGTGGGCGATCAAAGCAATCTGCACCAGCTAAAATCTGTATTGTCTATATTAAGAGTAAACAGTATCCACTTAGGCTCAATTAAAGCTGAATCCCTGACAGGAGACTCTCATTTACAATTACCCCAAACTGCACACTAAATGCATTGACAAACATAGATATCTGGTTGCCCTATTTGATTTAAAATGCCGTGGCTTAGTTACCCTGTCTGAAGTCAATCTGAAATCCCTATATTCCATACATTACCAGATGTGACATACCTATGGATTTAGGTTGTAAATTTCTGCTTTTATCAGAAAACCACTGCAAAACTGGGGATCTGAAGGCTTCTAAACACACCATGAAATAGCTGTGGACATACACAGCAACTGTTCCACGTGTGGTACAGTTTGTATTGTTTGGGATGTACAAGAAATTAGAACTGTGTCTGGAAATAAAATTGCGATGAACTCAATGGATAATTACAAGAAGAGCTCTGTTTCCAAGCATTAGGAATCATAATCTTTTTAGCAAATAATCATGCTGTTTATATGCCTTACTCTTAGGTGTATGAATTGGCAGATGACACACTTCTATGTATATTTCAAACATATAGAAATATAAGTAGTTGTAATACTACTTTTCTCTATAACTACTAGAATCTAAAATCTTTTGAAAAGGCCTCTCTTGAACTGAGCTCCAGCTTTTCGTATGTTTTGGTCTTTATCCGCACTTCACCTGCTTGAATAATGCCAATTAGAGATGCTGCTGTACAGTCATCTTTTAATTTTCTGCTTCTCAGGCTTTAACATGCTCACAAATTTGGGTGTTGACTGTTCTGTTGGATTGTTTGAATAAAAAAAACAACACAATTTAAGATAAAAACAAATGTTCTTTTTGTCTGCAGAAATTTCTGGCCTTAATGTGTTTGATACTCATCCAGCACAGGTGCTTTACTGTGTGACAATTGGAAACAGCTTGAAATAAAGCAATGAAATGGGACTGGCAACCTTGAAAATATTACCATTGCATTAAGTAAAGGCAGTTGCAAGATTGAACATGTATTATGTTTCTGTCTTTCACTGTCTGATGACCTAGACTTTAGCAATAGTACTGAAAAAGACAACAACATTTCAAATATCCATTCAAAAAACATTTTCTTGAGTTGCAAATTATTGGAGAATAGAGTTAGAAGTAGAGTTCACTCTGCAGAAATCATAGGCAGCTATACCTGAAAGCCTTTTAAGACTGAATCCATTGATCAAAAAT
>WEKX01010234.1:0-11246 GCA_013390025.1 Pitta sordida | reverse complement strand
ATATTTTAGAATCTTTAATTTTTTAAATTAAATTTTAATTTTATATTTTTTCTTGCTAAATAATAGTGAGGTTAACTGTTCTTGGATATATGTTATCTATTAAAAAACCCTCAACAACTATTGTTAGCCTAAGATGATAGGTGCATGGTTCCATTCAGAATGCTTGATTGTTTAAAGGTGTATCTCAATTTGTCTTTGTNAGGAGCTCTCTCCAGTACTTGAATACTAGAAGACAGTTTCTGTTGTATAGCAGACTCCAGGTCAAGGAGAAGTAATTAATCCTGCTTTTGATCTTGCCGTTCACTCTTGGAAATCTTTAAAAATGCAGGTTTACTTTAGAAAAGTTACATTCATCATCATTGTTGTTTTCCTCACGTATATGGACATTTACTGTCTGATGATGAATGATCTTCTTCTCCAGTCCAGAATCACATGTAGAAGTCTATGTGAAAATTTCTTTGGAATTTGACTCTTTGCAGCTCTTCTGCAGACCCATTGCAGTTGTTTAGATCTGATGACACCCACATTGAATACTGCATGCAGTTTTGAGGCTCCCAGCACAGGAAGGACATTGACTTGTTGGAGTGAGTCCAGAGGAGAGCCACAAAGATGATTAGATGAAAGTCTAAGAGGACTGAGATTGTTCCGACTGGAAAAGAGAAGGTTACTTAATTGCAGCCTTTCAGTACCTGAAGGGTACTGCAAAAAGGTAGACAGACAAAAAAGCATGCAGTGAGAGGAAAAGAGGGAATGGATTAAAACTAAAAGAGCGTAAGTTTAGATTAGATATTAGGAAGAAAGTCTATACTGGGAATGAAATGAAGCACTGGCACAGATTGCACAGAAAAGCNATTTTATATTTTTTCTTGCTAAATAATAGTGAGGTTAACTGTTCTTGGATATATGTTATCTATTAAAAAACCCTCAACAACTATTGTTAGCCTAAGATGATAGGTGCATGGTTCCATTCAGAATGCTTGATTGTTTAAAGGTGTATCTCAATTTGTCTTTGTGTGTTTTTATAAAGCTCATTCAGCTCAAAGCAATATAGCTTTGGTTAACCTTCCAACAGAGTCTATAAACTCGTGTGTAGGATGGTAGTCAGTAAATTTCTCGTCTCTTTTAAAAAAATGACCAGTTTTTGCCAGTGTTGCAAGAAATTGAGGCATTCTTTAAAGGAGAAGCAAGATGCAACACGTTTTGTGTGTCTGCTAATTGTTTTGCCCTTTTCAATCCTGTAAGGCGAAAAAGTAACCAAAGGAGTGATGATTGTTTTACACAGTGGTTCACATCCATGAGCATGTTTAGGAAAAACTCTCTTACTGCTCAGGATTTATGTAAAATCATGCTGGTTCCAATACCTCCATTTTGTAGAGCATAGTCTACACTTTGGTAATCTGAGAAGCAAAAGATTTTTATTAATACACATTCTTTCTCCATCTCCTCCTGAAGACTCTCTATCCAAAATGAAGGGGAGGAAAAAAACCAAACCAAAGCAGACATCTACTTAGCTTAGATCTCATCCTCCTGGGAAAAGGTATATATTCTAAGGCAGAGGACTTAGTACAGAAAGTCAAAAGAGTGTCCAGAAACTTATGAGAGAAAGTAAAGTGGGATAGTGATGTGTTGTTTTCCTGCATTATTTCAGAAGCCTGTAGGTATTAGCTGAAATTTTTGGTTAGTTCATAAGCAGGGATTTTTGGTTATTTNTTGTGTTTGGGTAAATAAAAAAGGCTGACAGTACCAATGCTGGGTTCAAAACTGAGCAGTAATATGATTTCACTTTTTTTCATATAAATCTTTATTGCAATATCTGCCTTTTACCAGCTTCAAGTTTAATCACACAAGTCCAGTTCACAGNTGCAAGAAATTGAGGCATTCTTTAAAGGAGAAGCAAGATGCAACACGTTTTGTGTGTCTGCTAATTGTTTTGCCCTTTTCAATCCTGTAAGGCGAAAAAGTAACCAAAGGAGTGATGATTGTTTTACACAGTGGTTCACATCCATGAGCATGTTTAGGAAAAACTCTCTTACTGCTCAGGATTTATGTAAAATCATGCTGGTTCCAATACCTCCATTTTGTAGAGCATAGTCTACACTTTGGTAATCTGAGAAGCAAAAGATTTTGATTAATACACATTCTTTCTCCATCTCCTCCTGAAGACTCTCTATCCAAAATGAAGGGGAGGAAAAAAACCAAACCAAAGCAGACATCTACTTAGCTTAGATCTCATCCTCCTGGGAAAAGGTATATATTCTAAGGTAGAGGACTTAGTACAGAAAGTCAAAAGAGTGTCCAGAAACTTATGAGAGAAAGTAAAGTGGGATAGTGATGTGTTGTTTTCCTGCATTATTTCAGAAGCCTGTAGGTATTAGCTGAAATTTTTGGTTAGTTCATAAGCAGGGATTTTTGGTTATTTGGAAATTTTTGGTTAGTTCATAAGCAGGGATAGCTCAATCTCACAAGACATCTCTTCCTGAAATTAAAAAGGCAACAACTGCATGATTTCACAGCATCAATCTTCGCTTAATAGAGATACATGATTCAAAGAAATATGTGACTTAAAATCTTCTAGGAGCATGAAGCAATTAATAGTTGGAACTTTTTACAGCAGCTTTTATCCCAGGATCTCAAACCACTCTATTGGCTTTAACTAGGCCTCACACCATGCAGTACCTGCCTGGAATAGAGAAATGTTATTTTTTTGTTCTGCATACAGAGAAACAGGAGACACAGAGGTTAAATGACTTGACAATGATCCTGAAAAACCAAATAGTAATGATAGGAATTAATCCCAAATCTCCTGCCTTCTAGTCCCTTGTAATATCCATTAGCCAAGTTTCACTCCTCTGAATTAAACTCAAAGTTTTTCTTATCTGTTCTGTAGTGTGTAATTTTTATTGCAGGATCAAAACCCAGGCAATTAGAAAGACTTTCATCCTTTCCAGAAAGAAAAGAAAAAGAAACAAAAACAACACCCCACCCCACCCCCCAAAACAAATACAAAGAACACAAAAACCAAACAAACAACAAAAACAAAACACAAAAAACCCCACCACCACACAAAAAGCCATCATCAAACAAATAAAACCAAACAAATAAAACCACAAAAGCCAATACACCAAAACCTGGAAAAAAATCAGTAAATAACCACTTTCTGCTCTCAAGTAGCGGAGAAACTCTTACTGTTTACTGTCTTGAGAGCTATGGAAAAGTAGACTCTAGAGGACACATGTTGTCTTTGGAGATAATGAATAAGGATTTCTGTTTCTGCCTAACAGGAATAATAAGTTGAGTTGGGGTTTTTTAGCAGATAGTATAAAATGCAAAGAATGCTGCCTGCAGTATACTCATGAATTCAGCATGAGAAAAAATGTAATCTTAAGGCTATGAAAGAAAAAGATAATAAGGAATCATCTCACCCAGGTAGAGCCCCTGAAGCTGGGAAGTGTTGCATAAGAGGCACATGCATCTATGCCCATGCAAACTCTTAAATGCTAGAGTCCTTGGCAAGAAGTGGGGGTAAAGGGGGTCAATATAATTAAATAAATAGATAATAAAATATTTCTATTGTTATGTCTCTAATAGCAACTTGACTGAGGATATTGGATAGATAATGTAATTTGTTTCTTATAGTTTAAGGTACATTTGAAAATGGTAGGAAAGAGGAAATAAGTAAAATAAGTAGTTTAACAGTAGGAGCCTGAATAAAATCTGTGTTGCTTTTATGTCTCAGCAATATGACTTAAAGAGCCCAAACTTTTTTATTTCTAGAATTGATACTCATCAGATGTCGATAATGATTATTGGTAAGAGAGAAAGAACTCGGTTCAATTTTATACAGAGAAAAATCCTGTGATTCATGAAAACTTGATTAATTTACATTTCTGGAGACATCTCTACTGTTAGCTTTACATGAAAACCTGGAAGTGTAAATCCATTGATTTTCTCCCTGTAACTGTGTCTTGCTAATTCTGCTATCAAAAGCTGCACTGACCACTGGAGCTGGTCAACCAGCGCAAATATCTTTTATAATTTTTCACCACCAGAAAATCCTAAGAAGTTCTATGTTGAGGTATCATGGGAAGAAATGTTCAGTGAAATAGTGAGTTTAGAATAATAATGAAACACACTGGTTGAAGTATTCACCATCCAAATGATCCTGAGAACTGTTATACAGTCAGGGTATAACAATGTTGCCCAGGCAAAACAAGTAGCACATTCTCATTTCGGTGTGATCCTGTGAATTAATTCACAAGGGTTTGCTACCAAAAATTATTTGCCAAATGTTATTTAGTAATAAGCTAAAATACCAAAGGTATAAGTTAGGAAATTAGAAACTGCTTGCTTTCCACTTAGTGCCAGGAAAAGGTGGCACTGAATTGTTTTCACACTTCACAAAATCTGCCGAACATAGACTTGACTTTTAAATAAATAACCAGTCTTTTCACTTCCCATCATGGATTCTAAAGAGGCAGATGCAACCATTGCAAATGATTTTGCTCTGTGTTACATTTGTCAAAGGCTGTCAGAGTGTAGTAAAAAGGTGTTTATACAGAGTAATATGCTGCTTGAACTCCTGTATGTCTCCTAGGCTGGAGATTTTGGATTGCCAATTTGTAAGAGGGAAAGAGTTCCAAATGGACCTGTTGTTTTCTAGCTTTAATAATTTATATATGATGTACTTCTACACATTTACATGTCTGCAAATTAAAATCAACAATGAACCCTGAAAAGGAATCAAAACAGATAGAAAAAGACCAGTCTGCATCACACTGAACTACAGTTGTATAGTTAGATGGTAGAAACTGTGTACAAAAGAATCATAATTTTATCCATCACTTTGCATGCCTTTAACCATGTATAAAACATTTTTTTTCAAGAATGAAGTTTGTGTCAAGACAATAAAGACTAGGGAGGAAAGGAGGATTTGGGCATATGCCAAACTAACAAAGTTTACTAAAGATTTTCATACACACATGCAAATGTGTGATACTACTATCTTGTCTCTGATCCATCCATAAATCTTATCCGACTCAAAGAAAAAAAAACCAAACAAAACTAAATCGAGTTCTATATAATGTACCAATTTAAAGTGACCATTTAAAAAAACATTATACAGTAATATCACACACAGAATATTCTGAGTTGGAAGGGACCCACAAGGATCATCGAGTCCAACTCTTAACACTGTCTCCCTGGCGGGAATTGAACCCGGGCCTCCCACACGCCAGGTGGGGACACTTACCACTGTACTAAAGTGGATTTTTTTTACCTCACCCTTTGCAAGGAACGGGTCTCCCCAAGGTCTTGCAAACTGTCAAACTCGCAGACACATGTGGGTCATTAATATGCATACAGGCCACACCCATTGCTCCAGCCCCAGCCAATCAGGAGCCCTGGGGAGCATTTTCCGTTCCTCCCCACAGGCTCTCTCAGTACAGGGGAGCAAAGGGAAGCATTTCTGAGCCCTCTCTGCCTGGGGAGACCCCTGGACAATCCTCGACTTCTTTTCAGCCAAGACGCTGCTTGCACAGCTGCTGCCAGGCTGCTGCCATCGCGCATGCTTTCACTGCTTCTGTGAGAGGGAAGCCCCAGTGCTGCAACAGGGAAGGGATGTCTCCAGGCTTTGGTCAGCACTCGTGGAGCCTGGGAAACCTTAATTTTGCAACACTGCGACACTCGGGGCCACTTATGGTGGGGAGTGGCATCGGTGTCGGAGTTTCTTTCCCTTTAACGTCCGCCAGGAGAGACAGCGCTGGCTGTATGGAGCCATCAGAGCACCGTTTCCCCCTGCTGCAGTGGGCGGAGAGCATGGGGGAACAGAAACCTCCTTCTGGCACAGCAGCTGCGGCGGCGGCATGGCCTTGTCCCAGCACTGCCCCATCCCAGCACACAGCACTGGCCCCACCGTTGCCATGGGCAGCCCAGCCCCACTTCACAGGGAGTGCTGGCACTGCGCCTCAGTGAAGCCAAGGCACTGCACATGAGTCAGCCAGGAAGCTTTGTGAGTCACTGAGGCAGGTCTGTGAGAAAAATTTCTCGCAAGTCAGCGAGGTTACAATGAAGAAGGACTTAGGGAGACCAGAAACCCTGTGAAATTTGAGGGTTTGTTCATTGTGTATTTAGCCGGAAAACATGAGAAAGTTATAACATGCTGGTTATATGATATATACATATATATATCATATAACATGATATTTGGTCTTCTTGCTGACCAAATGAATGTTATAGTCAACATAATATTACAAATTTTATTTATTCTATGTGACTATTAGTAGCTGAAAATTGCTTAAGAAAGAGGAGAGAATTTTTACCATTATATTTGGCCAGCTGATTTAGCTACAATCATAAGCATGGTAAATAAAGCATGAATCAGTGTGAGAAATGATACCTTCAAGACGGTGTATGAACCAGTCTTCATTAATGTGAAAAGTATTAAAAATGTACTGATGTTTTCTTATGTTTAAGACATTAAGTAAAAAAATTAGGATTAAAAAAGAAATTAGTAGAAGATGAATCTACTAACACAAGTTTTTCTCTTAAAATTTGGAGCACAGGGATAAAATTTCATTTGTCTTTTGATAACTTCCAAAGGCACTATTTGTTTGTCCTGATTTTTCTAAGAATCCTTGACCATGTTGCAGGGGCAGAAAGGCCTCAGAAGTCCCTGAACAGCAAATTGCTAGAGATTAGCAGCTTACTGGGGGATTGATTCAAAATATCAGATGGATCTGCTCTATTTTTATACCTCCACTATAACTATGGTATGATGCACACTCGTTCTCTACTGTAGAAATTAAGACTTCATTTCTTTTGAGACACTCACCATTACAGTCATACCTCTGTAGTTTGCACTGTTATATTCCTGGCCTCAGCGGAAATTTTTTCCATGATCCTTACTCAGTGATTTGCAGAGCGGTGTATAGTTTCGTGGGACAGCACAATCCCGCACCGCCACTGCAGTCAGCCCTGGCCAGCTACCCACCCCTGCCAGGAGTCAGGAAGCCTTAAACTGTAACAAATGGCACAACATGGGTCCCGTTCGGGCAGTTCCAGCCATGGCAGCCACCCTGGACTTGCCCGTGCATATGCACACGTGCACATATGCATAGCTACAGGCAAAGCACTCCTGCCTGTTGTAGCCATTGCATTTAAAGGGGAAAAACTCCTACTCCTATGCTCCCCACTACCATAAGGGGCCCTGGGACGTTGCAGTGTTGTAAAGTTGCCATATTTATGGCAATAATTTGCCCTATCAATGTCCAACATGAATTTGTGGATTTAATGTTCCATGGGATCCTCACAAGACCCAAATCCCACAAATCTAGAGGTATGACTGTATCTCCATTTCCTGTTCCATTAGAAGAAATTGGTAAAGATCACATACTCAAAAACTTTTTATTTCAGAGAGAGAATTATTTTCTGCCACAAGTATAGGTCAGAATTCTAGAATTAGATTTGATTTGAATTTTAGGCTTTGAAATGCAAACTGTGTGATAGACATGAAAAATATAATGTATCTTCCCATAAGACAAATGTTCTTTTATTCTGCTCTTCTTTACTGCAGTAGAGTTAATTTTCATTTTAGTAGATCACATGGGGGTGAGTTTTGAATTTGTCCTGGAAAGAGTGTTGATAAAATAGGAATGGTTTCATTATTGCTGAGCAGTTCTCACACAGAGCCAAGGCCTTTTCTGCTCCTCACCTCAGCAGGGAGAAGACTGGAGGTACACAAGGAGCTGGGAGGAGACATAGCTGAGACAGCTGGTCACAATTGTGCAAAGAGGTATTCCATACCATATGTTATCATCAGCAGCAATAAAGTAGGGGTAGATTGGACAATAGGCTGCTGCTTGGGGTCTGGTTGGGCACCAGTCAATTTACTGGTTGTGAAAAATGTTTTTCATTTTCATCACTCATCTTTTTTGGGTATTATTTCCCTCTGTTATTCTCATTTTAATTTTCATTAGCATAATAAGAATAGTAGTAGCAGTAGTAGTAGTAGAAATATTTTATTATATCTTATTTCATTTTATTTCAGTTATCAATCCATTCTTATTTCAATGCATGAGTTTTTTCACCTTTATCCTTTGAATGCTCTTCCCCCCATTCTGATGGAGTGGGGAGTGAGTAGGTGGCTATAAGTCGCTTGCTTGTCAGCTAAGGTTAAACCATGATAGTCCTTTTTGACACCCAACATGAGTCTCAGGGAGTATGAGATAATAACGGATTGATCAGAGTGTATGAGAAGGGATTTATACCTGTTAACAGTTGTGGGTCACAATATTGATTCTTCTGTTCTTGATATTACTTTATCTGATCTCCACTATGCTCTTTTTCTTGCGGGTTGGTGTTGGTTTTTGCAGTTGGCTGTGCTTGTAGTGATTAGTGATGTCTTGCCAGGGAGATTTTTTATTAAAACACCTTGAGCTTCATCTGGTATTTGGGCTCGGTACTGTAGGTACCATCTCATGGAGACAATTAACAATTACACTTTCTCCTCTAGGAGATTTTTTTGTTTGTGTTTTCATAAGGGAAATAATGGCATGTTTGTTACCTTCTTCTTTAAATGGCGCAATAGCTTCTCAGTATCTTGAACTGCCTTGAGTAGTTAAAATACTTCTATTAGCATTTATTAGAAATATTGTTTTTATTTTACCTATTAGCATCTTAGGAATATGACCCAGTCTCTATGAAAGTATGGTAATGGGTGGCATGACATTTGGGAGAATATGAGCAGGTATCTAGAGAACTTTTCACCTTCACTTCAAAAAGCTATAGGATCCTGATGAAGTGATAGAACATTTGAAAAAAAAATGTTGCGTATATTCCAAAAAGGCACAACTTGCCATAATGCACTGGGCCCTCTCCAGCATCTACCAACAATGTTCAATATTATACATCACACTCAGTGAGAAGAGAGGGAAAATAAACCAACAAACACTATAAACACTAGGGCTAAATCAGACACTATAAAAAGAACCAATAGAATCACAGAATGGGTAAGGTTGGAAGAGACCATGGTGGGATAATCTGGTCCAACCTCCCTGCTCAAGCAGGGCACCTAGAGCACATGGCACGAGATTGCTTCCAGATGGTGGAAGTTGATGTATTTAGTAAGATTTGAAGAAGTTTTTCTAGGAGGAAGCAGGAGAAAGAGCCAGAAAAGGCAGCCAGTTCTGCAGTACAGCAGTCACAAGAACAGGAGGAAGAGACTGAATTCATAAATGTGACAGAAACTACCTCATCGCTTTCCCTAAGTGAGCTGCGAGATATGCAAAATGCTAGTTACTCTGGGGCTGGCATACTGGGGCCACTCATCAGAAATTAGAGCATAAGGAATATGGGATCATTTGGCAAGGACAAAACCATGGACAAAGGTGAAATAACTGCTCTGTCTTCACCAATTAACAAAAGATAAACAAAAAATTTCATAGGTGGTGTGGGTTTTTGGAGAATGCACATTCCATATTACAGTTTGATCATAAGCCCTCTCTGTCGAGTGAACCAGCAGAAGTATGACTTCTAATGGGGCCTCCAGGAGCAGCAAGCCTTAAAAAAAGTCAAATGGCAGAAAATGCCTGGAGAGACTCCAAGTCACCTGTAGGGTTTTGGAGCCAGTGATGTAGGGGATTTGAAGCCTCTTTGTTATTTTTCTTTTAATAAAAATTATTATTATTGCTACTACCACTGCTACAAGTATTCAATTATTAAATGGTCCTTATGTTAACTCATGAGTTTTTTCACTTTTACCCTTTGAATTCTCTTCCCCTTATTCTGCTGCAATGAGTGTGCAAAAGGCTTAGTTGCAGACCTGAGTTAAACCACAAAATTCATGTATACAATTGTCTTGTTGTCAATTAAGATGGAGTATGAATTGAATTTACAAATACTTGAATATATCTTGAAATATTTGAATACAGAGAGAAATAAGAACTTTACTGGGAGAAAGAAAAAAATTAATATAACAAATATATATTAATATACATGCTTGAAAAATAACAATATCGACAACAATGGAACAATGACAGCTGTAGACAGCTGGGAAAAACCAACATGAGGAGACCAAGTTTGAGGGAGACCAGAGCACCTCTGGATTACTGGGGCAGAGGAATACAGATCAGAGTCGGCAGACTGGTGGAGTAACAGCCAGTGATCCTTTTCTGAATCATCCAAGGGGCTGCAGGGAGATCCAGTGGTCAGCAGGAGGAAGGCTGAAGACTCGACGAGGAGCTCAATGACATGGTCTAGGTGGTGGGAGTCTTGGATGGATGGAGCGTGGTGCCCATGGTTCTACGCTGGTGGCCTGATCCCCAGGTGGGCGTTCGCTTGGGAGTTGGACTAGATGATCCTGTGGGTCCCTTCCAACTCAGAATAACCTGTGAACCTGTGAGATGAAAAAGTCAAGGTCCGTGTGGTCTTGGGCAAAATGGCAGTGGTAGAGATCAGAGGAGAAAACAAGACTTGCTCAAAATAAGCCTTCAGTAACTCTGCAAATTAATCTTTACAAAGTACATCCATGTTCTGTATTTTGTCTTCTATCATTGTAATAATGTAGGTCTTTTCAATTTCCCATGTAGCTAAAATACACTACTTTTTGTGGTGATTGCATTTGAATAAATTATTTTAATGTTGATAGTATTTTTTTGCCATTACTCTAGGTCGTTTGACAGAGGATGATGGATAACATTTTTAAAGACAATTTCATGATGAACAACCTCTTCAGAATTTCTGTTATTTTTTCTTATCTTTAATGGCTGTGTTGCTGTTCATGGTCTAACTCCCTGTAGGGATGAGACCTGGATACATAAACTTTGTTCCATATTTCTACCTTCTATTGAAAAAAAAAAGAGTATACATCTAGGGAATAAATTTAAGTGTGATCTACAGTCCAAAGGGCGTAGGAATCAGGAAAATTACAGTGACTCCTCTCTGTATCGCGACTTCTCCTTCATGACCTCGCCCATTTGCGAAGCAATTTTTTCGCAGTCCGACTTCTGGCGTCCGCAAGGTTCCCCAGAGCACGCATGCACTGTGCCTCTGCTTGGCCGAGGGGCAGTGCTGGCTCTCCCTGTGAGGCGGGACGGGCCCGACCCCCAGGGAGGGCACACAGGGAAGGCACGCAGTTTTTCCGGCTAAGCCTGGTGTTTAGCGGCCCGTGGCGGGCTGGCAGCCAGGCCCCACAGTAGCCCCCGCCTCGCGGCAGCCTCGGTGGCCCAGCAGCCCTGGCGGGCCAGCAGCCA
>WEKX01010232.1:50538-81161 GCA_013390025.1 Pitta sordida | reverse complement strand
AGACCTGTCAGCCTGACCTCAGTCTGACCTCAGCTTGGGTTTTCAACCTGGAGAAGAGGTGACCGGATTGCTGTTTACAGCTACCTGAGAGGAGGGTGCAGCCAGGTGGGTGTGGGTCTCTTCTCCAAGTCTGAAGACACCAGAACAAGAGGACATGGCCTTAAGCTACACCAGGGAAGGTTTAGACTGGATGTTGGGAAGAGTTTTTTCAGAGAGTGATCCCTCATTGGAATGGTCTGCCCAGGGAGGTGGTGGAGTCACCATCCCTGGAAGTGTTTAAGAGAAGACTCGATGAGGTGCTCAGTGACATGGTCTAGTTGGTGGGAGGCCTAGGATTTGGACTAGATGATCCTGGGAGTCTCTTCCAACTCAGAATAACCTGTGAACCTGTGAACACTGGGCTCATAAATGCCAGGTGGAATTAGTACCTTTAAAAAACCCCAGAAAACATTTCACTGTTTCTTCATGGTGAGCAGTGCTTCTCTCACCATGCTTCCATGTTGCTGGTCTCTGTAATGTGGCTGCAGATTTCTTTAAACCTGTCAGCACAGAGCAGCTCCAAGGAGGCAAGGAAGAAGAAAGCTTGGCAGGACACAGCCTAGTGAAGCGTGTGGGGAACTGAATTCCACCCTCCCCTCCAGTCCAGTGAACCGTGCCCTTCTGAATGCTCCCTATGCTATGGCCACTGGAATTACAATAGAATATTTGCAAGGTATTCTTGAGTTGTCTGAAGAAATGGACTTCATACAGAGAAGATGTTGGGCATTAACCTTAAAGCCTTTAAAAATATTATTGTGGGGCAGATGTGCACATTCAGAAGCATCTCTTCTACTGTTAAGAAAGGAACAACAAACAGACACAATGTTTGCCTAGAAAATGACTTGCTGAAATGGGATGCGATGGTGACAAGGCCGTTTCAGACACTGGAATGAAGCAGTGAGCTGTTATTTTGCAGCTCGCATGTGCTACTACTGCAGTTGCCATGATTCTGTCATGAGCAAAGTGATCCCTTTGGAAAATATTTCAGAACATTTTAAAATATTTTATCCCTTTCCAAGGAACAAAGTTGTCATCACTGCGTTGTCTGTTTAATTTCTAGCATTATTGTTATTTTTCAATACAATAAGTAAGTTTGCCACAGCTATAAAGGAGATTTTCTTCTTGGGCCATGCCTGGTACTGCGTTTGTTCTGTGTTCCCTGCTCCATAAGTAACCAGAGAAAGGTGCAGGCACTGTGTTCTCTCAATTGATGATCATAACGGATATATAATTCCAGTTGCTCGCTCTTGAGTAAACAAGTTGGGAGGGACAGGGAGGATCCTCTAAGGAATCAGTGAAAAATATGGAACACTACATACACATACATACACATACACATACATACACTACATACACATACAACATACTGTTGTTTGGTGAAAAGCACTATGGAATTCTGAAGAATACTGTGTCATGTGAAATAGGAAAGTACCCTTTGGGAATTATGTATTCTGCGTTCAGGACTCCAACAGATCTTTCCATGCTGTCTGTTGGGCTTACTTTCCCTAACCAATACTGCACTTAAAATGCCTTGCAAGATGTTTCCAGCAGAAAAAGTGTTTGTAGGACATGGCAACTGGCTGTTAGGCAGACATCTGTACTGCAGGCTCCTGTGCTGCCCTTGAAATGAACAAGATTTTATAGGTCTACCTTCAAGTGATGTTCCTTTGACCCTTAGCTTTTATTGTCCTGGTGAGTAACTGCTACTCTGTTTAGTGTTCTGTGGTTTATCTAAGGTCTTGGGGAACGAATCACAGAAAAATGGAATGAAAATATTAAACAATATAAATAAGAGCAGAAGCTAGATGAATGCAAGCAAAGTGCCTCAAAAAAGGGACTTTTTCTCATGGCTGAGGACAAAAAGGTGTGAAATGATGCCTTGGAGCATGTATTGTTGCTCTTTATGTGTTGCAGTGGGAAATCAAATTTACCAGAACAGTAGGAAGGGTGGAAACAGTGAAACCTCAAGCAACATTAGTATATACAGCTGAGCCACAGCACCCAAGAGAACAGAATCTGGGTCACAGCCCTGTCTTACCTTACAACATGATGAAATGGCCCCCGAGGAGCACAGCCAATGACCAGAAAGCAAGGAGAGAGGTGTTTGGATACTCAAAAACCCCAGGAAGAGAACCTGGGGTTTCTCTCTCTCTAAAGGAAATTTAAAACCTGTAGCAAATTCCTAAAAGAGGAACACTAGGTCAGAAAGGGAACATCCAGAACCTTCCTGCTATTTTTCTCTTCTGTTTTTTGGCTTTTCAATGTGTCTTACACCAGGCAAGAAGCTTCATGCCTTATCAAACTTACCTGCGTTTAAAATGTACCTACATTTTGCCAAAGCATGAGCTGCGACACAGAGGCCGTATTTAGTCTGCCTTTGATGGTTTTGTTTAATTCACAGGTTCACGGGTTGTTCTGAGTTGGAAGGGACCCACAGGATCATCTAGTCCAACTCCCAAGCGAACGCCCTTACATCCAAGCCTCCCACGATCTAGGCCATGTCACTGAGCGCCTCATCGAGTCTTCTCTTAAACACCTCCAGGGATGGTGACTCCACCACCTCCCTGGGCAGACCATTCCAATGAGCAATCACTCTCTCTGTGAAAAAACTCTTCCTAACATGCAGTCTAAACCTCCCCTGGTGTAGCGTAAGGCCATGTCCTCTTGTTCTGGTGTTGTCAGCCTGGGAGAAGAGACCCACACCCACCTGGCTGCACCCTCCCCTCAGGTAGTTGTAAACAGCAATCAGGTCACCTCTGAGTCTCCTCTTCTCCAGACTGAACAACCCCAGTTCCCATAGCTGCTTCCTACGGGACTTGTTCTCCAGTCCTTTCACCATCGTTGTTGCCCTTCTCTGGACCCTCTCAAGCAGCTCAACATCCTTCTTAAACTGGGGAGCCCAGAATTGGACACAGTACTCAAGATGTGCTCTTACCAGCGCCGAGTACAGGGGAAGAATAACTTCCGTAGTCCAACTGACCACACTGTTCCTAACACAGACCAGGATGCCATCAGTTTGCTTTTTAGAGTCAAGAGCCATAGGGAAGTTGAGTCCATGCATCATTTAGGTACTGAGCTCACATGGCAAGTGTGATATAATTTTCAAAGCAACTAAATGTCTGCACCTACTTTAAACTTCCAGAAGGACTAGAATTGCTCAGCACGTCTGGAAGAAGAAGTATGTTGCTGCTGTAGTAATGTCTCAGAAAGATACAAGTTAATAGCTCTGACTAACTTTTTCCTTGTTAACACTTTCCTCCCTTACTAGCGCAGGGAAGTCCAGAGCTTCCTGAGCACAGCCAGCACCCCTCTTTGCCCCAAACAAAGCCAATAACAAAGCAGCAAAGCCTGCTGTCCTTTATGTATATTGCCACATAAGGTTAAAGCTGACCTATTCCTCCAGTTCAGCTTTACAGCTATTTTGATTAGCAACAATAAAATATCAGGTTTGCACAAGGCTTTCTGTTTCCCAGTTTGCCTGCTTTGTGCAAGACATCCTTTGCCTCTTATCTCCTGACCTCAGGGTGACACAGTTCACAAACTGCTCCTCCTGTGGTATGGGAGAGCCTCTGGGATTTTCCATCACAGTTTCCAGATGAAGCTATGGCCAGAGCTCCTCCTCCATCTCTAACAAGATGTTTGGGACAGCAGACGAGTCTTTCATCAGCCTGCCAGGGCTGCTGCCATCACCTTGTGCTTCTGTTTCATAGAAACCTGTGGTGTCTTCTCTCTGCTCTTCAAGGCCCATGCAGGGACTAGTTCCACCCTTTTACCATCTCTGATTCTCCTAAAATCCACTTCTTTCCTTGTGTTTTTCTTTCTCCTTTTGTCCTTACAAAAAGTTCTCATCTGCCTTATGACTCCACAATACATTTTGCTTTTCCACTCTTCTGCCTCCCTCTGTTTCTTGATCACACAAAGGACATCATTGTACCCATCACCTGCTGTTTCTCCCTGTGGAGACACCTTCAGCTCTCCTCACTTAGACATCTCTACTGTCTCTTATGACTGTTTCTTAAGGACCCATTTTCTCCTAGGCCGTTTTGATGTCCTTTTTCCCAGGGAAAAAGTTAGTGCTTTTCCACAAGCTGTGTATTCTTCCTGTCTTGATCCCTGCTGGCTCACTCAGCTCTGGCTACCCACTGCCTGCTCTTGCATGTCTCCTCTACTTCTCTAATGGACTTTTTCTCTCATGATATAATAGTGATATAATATGCACTGTAGATCTAATGCTCAACATAGTCAGGATCTTTAACATAAGGATCCTCTTATCTCAAGGAAGAGGCAACAGAAAAGGAGGTGACCTATGTCTGCCTTCATGTCCCTAGACCACACCCATGCTGTTAGTGCTCAGTCAAGAGGGTTACATGGCATAATGTATTTCCAGTTTCACATTTAAACTTTGTCCAGCTTTGTATCACACCGAAACTATCCCATGGAGGATGAGAGACCTGAGGATCATGTAGCAAATATGACCAAATAGCAAAGATGATCCTGGAAGATAGCTGTGATTTTGGTTCAAACTTCCATTAAGGAATTGTGGACAAATTGTAACATTGCCCTCCCTCATCATGTGTTCTTGGGAAACTCTGCCCAAGACAACTTGAAAGAAACTCCTGTCTTGCTCAGTTTGTCACACAGAATATGGTCATCTTTGCTGGGTCTCTGCTGACCCTCCAGATTAGCCTTTGGCAAGACTTTCATGCCAGTTTTCCTCTTTTTTGCTGGCCTGATCCCCACAAAAGAAAACAACAGCTTTGTTCTGTCCTGTCAGCAGTGCTGGAAAGGGTTAATTTTCCACTGTCTGTGATAGGGAGATTTCTGTGTAAACACTGCTGACATTTCATCTCTGGGATTTGTCACAAGCCAGAATAAGATCATATTCACCAGTTTAAAGGCCCTGAAGAAGTGTCACTGGCATCTCTGTACTTAGGGCTGCATTCATTTCTCTTCTACAGATATTGTTTTCACAGATTAAGAACATCCACAGAAAGTTCAGTATGCACGGCTGAAGCTATTTGAAAACCGTGTTTTAAAGGAAATGTTAAGTCACACTAGAAAAATGCGAAGCAACATGAGAGAGAATAGTAACAGTCAAAAAGAATACATTAACTAAAATACTCTCCTAGAAAAAAGAATGATCTTCCTTAGGCTTAGAGGGGAACTCAGCAAAACCTATTGCCAAAGAAAATGGTGGGGCTTTTTGATCCCTTATCCCCTTTTGCATCATTGCATCCAGACAGAAGAATTTAGGAGGGGGGAAATGAAATGAAATGCTTCTTTCTAATGCACTTCAGTACCTGGGTTTTCAAACAGAAATCTTGTTTGGAAGTGAAACAGCCCCAGGCTGTGTTATGACTCTCTGGACACTCTCTGACTTCTACTCTGTGACTAAAACGAGATGAGGACAACTGTGCAGCAGCTTCTCTTATGGGCTACTGGGGAGAGGGGCTGTAAACTGAGGGCAGACCTTGCCCTAATAATTTTAATGGGTGACATTTAAAGCACAATATAAATTTAAAGCAAACAATACAAGCTAAACCAATACAGTATAATCTATGATTTGTAAGTGCTGTTGCTAGTTACTCTTTTTGTGCAAGTACTGTAAAATGACAGCCAGCCCAGGATAAGTTAATGCCAAAAGATGGGTTTTGTGCTCTGAGCTCTGCTATGCCTGAGCTAATCTTCTGGGTAGGAAAAGCATAAAAACTACAAGTATCCAAGAATAAGTAACGCTTGTAAGTTTTCAGCAAGGAGATAATGAGACAAGTTCACCAGTTGTCTCAGTCTTACTGATCCAGAGGCAGAGATGACTCCTGGCAGGCATGAAGATGAGACATAAGAAGCAGGTCACAGCTTTTAATAGAATAGATCAGAAGGGTGGGATTCAAGGAGGAAGGTTCTGGTATTTGTGTATTCAGCCATCTTCCCCAAAATAACATAGGCTGTCCTGAGCCACCTGAGCTTCTAAAGGAAGTGGAGGGCTCAGCAACCATTCTGAGCGCCCCCAGGCTTCCCCCTGCAAGCAATACCACCACAGGGGAAGGAGAGCTTGTTCTGGTAAGTCATTAGGCCTTTTTTTCCCCCCATAGACATTAGGATCACCACCTGATCTTTGCTTTTGGGAACAAAACCCGGGTCTGTAATCTTCACAAGGCAAGAGTCACAGGCTATTGTGATCTATGTAGGTTACTGTAAACTATAAAAATGAAATGTTTAAACCTGTATTCTGCTTAAATAGTCTCAGGAGGGAGGTAGCTTCAAGAGGGGAGAAATTTTGTCTTGGCACCCACAGTGGACCAGTCCTGCAACATCCTGCTCTACATAAAGCTATACGAGGCAGTCCATGACCATGTGGGGAGATGGAGGAGCTAACTGTGGGACTAGGAAGCAGCATCATCCATGGCATGGCTGTTAATGGAAGGGGTAGAAGGGACCTCTATCTATTCAAACACTACATGTGTGTAATAACCCAGATCTGGAGTTACACAAGCTTAACTGGGAATATTACTTTTATTTAAGGTTTCCAAAAGATTTTACTTAACTGATCCTCTGCAAGAAGCCTTTAGTTTGTTATTACCTATCTCCAAATTCACATTTGGAGAAAACAGTACCAAACTTCCTGCAAGAGAATTTCTTTTAACTTAGTAAGAAAGTAAGCATTTTGGCAAAAGCTTCAGGGGTAACATACAGCCAATGTAAAAGCGTTACACCAAAAGCACCCATCAAACAAAGACACAGTTCACAAAAACACCCAATCCAAAACAATCAGTAACCCAGCTTACTAGAATACAAACCCCTTACCCACAAGAGAAAGAAAAGAGCAGAGGAAAAAAGTGAAGAGGGGAACGAAAGAGAGAAAAATAGTTACCTCTTGTTGCGTGAGAGAAGAGAATGAGCCTCATCTTGCTACAAGCTTTCAGGAGCAATCATGTCTTCCCCGAGCGTCCTCTTCTCTAGACTAAACAATTACAGCTCCTTCAGCTGCTCCCTATAAGACTTATACTCTAGACTCTTCATCATCTTCATTGCCCTTCTCTGGTCATGTTTCAGCATGTCATGGCTTTCCTGTAGTGAGGGCTCAGAACTGGACATAGCTCTCACAGTGCAATCTCACCAGTGCCAAGATGCGGCATCAGCACTGCTTCTGGTATATCTTCTGGGTAGAAGAAGAGCCTTTCTTCTCTGATCCCTGAGTTCAAACTTGGCCCACGGTGGCAGATGCTAGTTGCTATATCTGCATGATGCCCACCATGTAACGCTGTAACATTTGTTGGCTGCGTAGTAGTCTCAGGCCATATTTCTGGATGGGCAGAAATCTGCAGCAACAGAATGTTGTCAATGAAACTTCTGGAGGCTGGAGGAGTCACTGCTAGCATGTTGGGAAGGAGACATGTCCCAGGGCCCGACTCAGCTCTCCAAGGTGGATGTGAGAGGTCCTCGCAGGGCTTTTCAGTGCCTCACATTGCACTCACAACAGCCAGAGAAGCATATCCCTATGCAAAATGGGGTAAAATGTTTTTCCTACCATCTATTGGATAGGTTTCACCAGTATAATAACCAACCAGTGCCCCACTTTCTAGGAAAACATACACATCTTAAGAGCCAGGGTTAGGCTCTAGACACATCCTGTTCATGGGTTTCAATGGCTCTCAGAAGATGAAATGGTGATGATGTGATGAGAGGAGGAACCCACTCTGCAGAAATTTAGTGCTTGGCTGGTGTGGCTGCTGGGGCACACCTGATAGGCAGATGAATAGGAAAACATGATCAAGTCTTTAGGATAACTACACTAGTGAGGTAGGACAACAGGAGCTGCCTGCTGTTTCAGGTCACACCAACTTATGTCTGATAATATCATGGGGTAAAAAAATATGTTCCTATTGAGCCTTGTAATTTATGTAGAAAGAATAGGTGTTGGTTAATTTTTCTTCTTGGTTTTACTGGGACATAGAAACAAAGAGTACACAATAATGCGAGATGTCACCCTTTAAATTCACATAGCTTTGTCCTTAAACAGTAAAGATTTTCTTTTTATCACTACTGACACCTCAATATATAGCAAAAGACACCCTGAAATGGAGTGAAATGAATGAGCATCAGTACACCACATTGTCAAAAGGAATTATGCACAAAACTGGGGCATTTGAAAGCTGAACTTCCACACACTTATGGGATTTTATGCAGCTGAGAAACTGGTAGCAATAGGAAATAACTCTATGCAGTGCTTTACATCAACATGTTTGAATTACACGTACAACAAGAGCCTTCCATTGTTCACCCGGCTCGTGTGAGTGTATAATTTTCCTGCTATCTTTTCCCCCCTTTTGTTCTTTTCAGCTATTTTGTGATTAACACTGTCTAGGGAAGAATTTTAGTATTTTCTCTGGTTTAGCAAGATGTGAGTGAGGTGGTGCTGCTGCATGAATCTTTTAAAAGCAGCCTAAGAAATATTTAAGACCTTAGTCTAGGAGGAACAGCTCTCCCAGGCATAATTTTTGGTGCTGGTTGCAGCAGGGAGCGTATGCTGTGAGGAAAGTATTATTTTTCTAAATGGAAGGTGTCAGATGGTCACGCAATGTGACTGCATGTTCGAGATCACTGCCTCCCATCTGCAATTTGTGACGTGTGAAAGATTCTGCCCAAATGTGCTCACCAACTGGAAACCCTCGGCACTTTTTTTTTCTTATCAGGAGAGACCAAGATAACCAATGGTTTTACAGATCAGGGATCCTATCAAATTAATATCATTCTAGGATAAAATCTGCTTTAAATACAACCACTAAACTCCGGCAAAGTTAACTAGTACATACAAGTTCATTCAACTGATTAAAAATCCCTACTAGTAAAACAAGAAGATATACATGGAATTTTTTCCAGAAAATGTTCTGCTCCTATCTTTCAGTCAAAGATTTGGTATAAAACATGAGAATCTTTTCCCGCACTAATTAATGCCACCTAATTATAACACTTACTAGGCTCAAGCCAGGCATTAAAATACTGTGAATAGTTTCTCCTTGTCCAGCTTCCCACTGGATCACACAAGATGATTGCTTTTTGCTTCTCTCTATCAGTTAAATGGATGCCACTGTGGCTAGGGCAGAGGCTTAACAAAGATTATTTGCCTCCAGAAGAGAATATGCAAGCCTACCAAGAGGGGAAGGTGCTTTAGACTAGGGTGGTTGGCAATGCTTCCTCTGTCTGGTGAGGATGGCATATCCATGAGGTTATGAGCCAGTGAGTGAAACTCTACTGTGCTGATGGTGGGGCATATGGGATGGCTGCACCTGGACTCCAGAGTGCTTGCTGCAAGATTCAGGGGCTGCAAGGAGCAGCACCGCCAGGATACCCTCCCGTCAATTTTCCCAGTTGAGACAGGGAGGAAAATGGTCCTCTCAGGCAAGACCAGCATCCTGTCTGCCCGGTGTACATTAGCAAACCTGTATGACACATACCTACCAAAGGGTTACAATATGGCTCACCTGGCATTTATAAATCCCAGAGTACTCCAAACAGGAGTACTTGGTGAATTCAAGGGATGGACATACACCCCATCCAGCAACTGCAGCATCCTCCAGTGTTTTACAGTCTTAGCTAACAGCTACCAGAGGAGAACTCCTGTCATATGAGTTACTATTTTTGATGATCAGTAAGTTCTTTGCATTTTATTTCCATTCCTGGTTCACCCAGGAGGTAGTAGAGCAGATATCTGTGCCAAGTCCCTGAAAAAGAGCAGATGTGCTCGTGACTCATCACTGGGTGCCTGTCCTAGGAGAGGGTGCTGACCAAGGCTGTGTGGTGAACCATTACAGATGTGGCTGCAGCCATTTGTAATGTGGCCATTACAGATGTGGCTGCAGCCATTGGCATACAGCAGAGCTATCTGTAATCTAAATGTTGTACATGCACAGTAGAACAGGAAAAGGAGATACATGTGCAACTTGATTAAAACATTTTCAGGAAGATAGAAACTTGCCCACATGAAAAGGACCTTGTTATCACAACTGTTAATTGCTGTGGTTAATTGGATTACAGGTACTTCTATTGTCTCCCATTACCACACAAACAGATTTCAGGGACCTGTTCTTAAAAAAAGTTCGTGAGCAAAATCCAGGTGAAAAGAATTTGAGTAACAGCCCTTTATTTGCTAAGCGATTATAGCAAAGGTGATGACAAACCTACTCTGCATTGCCTCTCAAGTGAGCCATCACGCCAACAAATTTTGTCTCTTTTCACAGGTCTCTTCACCAGGAGAAATGCCATGTACTGTTTTCAGGTCCAGGCATTGAGAAATGGAGTGGAATGGCTCCTGGATCAGGGAGCTCCTCCTCATGTGAAGCCATGTCAGATATACCCACTGAGCTCTACTTGGTCTTGCTTATCCCAGTTTAGCAGGAAGGCAGTGAGCTTTCTTTAGGTATTGTAGAGCCATCTTCTATCTGACTAGAAGCCCTTCTAACCACCCTATAGCCATGTGGGCTTTTGCCTACAGTGATCTTAAGACTCTCCTCCATGCCTGTGTTTATCTTTTTTTTTTTTGCCTTGTGCATGCACACAGCCAGAGGGGAAATATCTCTTCAGAGCCTTAGTTTTTTACACAAAGTGAATACCTCCTAGCCTTCTCTGCACCTGCCCAGGCCATGTTCCTTTTCTTGCATTTTAATCACCTTCCTATTTCAGATTATGCCTTGTCCTTGTGCAGCAGACGAGTATTGAACCACCACTGAATCAGGTCATATGTCCAGGTTGAATGACTTCAGCATGCTGTTTTTTTCTCAATTACTCTTTGTCGTACTAGAAGAGGTCCTTCTTTTCCCTAGTGTCATGGTTTAACCCCAACCGTCAATTAAGTACTTAGGGTAAACCGTACCTAGCAACTAAAACATCAGTGTGTTATCTACATTATTCTCATACTGAATTCAAAACAGAGCACTGTTCCAGCTACTAAGGATAAAAGAACTTTATCCCAGACGAAACAAGGACATTAAGCCATATCTAAACAAAAAAATCCCAGTTTGCTATTAAAGAAACAAACATCGAGACCCTAAAACTTTTCTAACCAAGAGAGTGGAGAACTTGCTACAGGTTCTTCATAATGAATCTGAAATAGAGACAGTTTTCTGAGGTATTCAGGCATAGGAGAAAATGAAAGCCCTCCACTACTTCTGTGCACACCTTCCTGCACTTAGATTGAAGCCAACCTCATCCAAGCTCGCTTATTGCTGTCAATGCACGAGCATCAGAGCCCCCAGACAGTTTGCTCGTAGGAGAACGTCTCCAGGAGGAGGTCTCTACCATGCTCAGCACAGATTTAGCAAATCAATATCTTACCCTAAGCCTTTCATCCATCATCTTCCTCTGCTTTTGCCCCATAGTAACTGATGGCAACTTTCTGACTGTATTTATTCTTACTTTCCCCATAATGACTTTATCTTCCCTCTCATATCCCTGCTGTAGCAGTCAGCTCAGAGGTGGCGCTAGTGGTTTCTGTTCAGTAGATATGGGGCCACCGTGTCCCTCAGAGCTGCTGAGGAGGCTTGCTGTAAATCAGAAAGGTGCAGTAAATTGTTTTGTCAGTAGTGGTAGGAAAGTCAAATGAAAAGAGGGAAAATAGTCATTGAATTTCTGGGACCAAAGCCTGATGAGACATTTTCCAACAAACAAAGACCATACACAGAATTACACAGAATTAAGACTGGAACGTGATTCCAACATTCAGGTCGGAATAGACCATTGAGATCATCGAGTCCAATCCTACTATAGGATTCGTTTTTGTTTGTCTGTTTTTTAAAACCCAGACCTTTTAAAAGCCCTAATGAAAAGAAAAACCCAAGAAGAAGGCCAATACAATGAGACTCTCACCTACTTTATCCCTTAATGTGGTGAGCTGAACTGGCAATTGACCAAAACATCTCCAAATGTTACATGCATGAGGCAGGAAGTTTGGTGGAGACAGCTCTGAAGGAAGAATTTTGGAGAGTATTGTTTGGAGAGTCACCCAAGCATGGCGAGGCTGGAATTCCATCTGTTCAGCTCTGCTCAATGAACTGGGTCACTTTCAATGGTTCACTAAATTCTGACTATCTAAAAAGTACAGTTATTATGCTTTTAAAATCTTGAGTTGCAAGGCAAGACCACCTTACTGTTTTTTCACCATCATCCATGAGTTTAGCACCTCTGAAAGAGGGTTAAAATGTAGTTCACAACCTAGAAGATGTGTCATGTGTCACATACAACACTTCGGTTTCTGGAAAAAAGATGTGAACAAATTTGCTCACATAATAAACACAATTGTGTCAAAGCGATCCTCAGCAGGACTTTGTTTCCTGAAAAACTAATCTCTAACATTGGGAAAAGTTGACTTTCATGACTGATCTCTGCATGTGTGTCCTCGTGAAGGTCTCTGCACTCCTGAGGGCTTTTTTGCACAATTATTGCTGTTTATTTTAAGAACAGCCAGAAAAAACGGTTGGAAGAAATGTCTTTCTTTGGGGCAAAACCCCCCAGTATGCTCAAAGGTGGCAAGAGAGAAGGAAATATATATCCACCTTTGCCAAAATATGAACACCAGGGCTTAAGAGGATGATCGCTACTTCAAAATATGGAATTCACTTCTCATTCCTATGTTTAATTATAATTTATCCCTATATAGATTGTACTTGGACAAATGTACATTACCTTTTTTTGGTGTCATAACTTCTTTCTCATCTGTACAAAGGGGTTAATAATATTTAGTTGCCCCCCAAAAGTGATCTACAGTCGGCTCTCTTGCACTTCGTGCCCCCCATATTCCGGCTTCAGATCTTAGCAGCATGATTTTTTAGCGATGTAGACCTGTTTCACAGCTGTGCATGTGTGACCTGGTGCGGGGGTGGCGGTGACGGCAGCGGTGGTGGCGGCGGAACGGGCGACAGTGGCAGCGGTGGTGGCACGGGTGGCGGTGGTGGCACAGCTGCCTNGGTGCGGGGGTGGCGGTGACGGCAGCGGTGGTGGCGGCGGAACGGGCGACAGTGGCAGCGGTGGTGGCACGGGTGGCGGTGGTGGCACGGGTGGCGGTGGTGGCACAGCTGCCTTTCAACATGGAAGTCGGGCTACACAGATCCCAGTTAAGACCGCGGGTCCGCGTTACAGGAGACCTGACTGTATATTGTTATAAGGAATATAATGTCACCGAAACCAAGAGAGTTAAAGAATGAGCACAGTTCCCCAACAAAACAATATGGACCTCTAAGCAGAATCAACTGAAATCAGCACTTTGGAATTTAATGTGAAGAACACGTTATGGAGGCTGCAATTAAAGACTTTTTCCCCCTAGATGGTCACATAAATAAATGAACCATTCAGAGTGAATCAGTTCACTGAGGAGCAGGAAAGTGCACAGCATCAGCTTTCTGATCACCTCCTGACATTAGTACTATAGCTTCCAGAGCCTGACCTCCATGCCCAAATTCTGCTTTTTTAGTTAATTTGGGTCATCAACAGATAAATACCCAGAATGAAACTCCTTGTGCAGATATTTAAGCTGCTAGTCCTTAAACAGACTTATTGAGTCACTGCAGATTCTGTATATTTAATTTGTTTTCTTCTCACCTGGCAGATGAAATGAAGTTCAATTTTGGTGAAAAGCAGCAGCACAAAATAATGGTATCTCCCATCCAGAAATGGACAGGTTGGTGTAGAAGATGAGGTCTCACATGTTTGGCAAGAAGAGGAGGTCTGTCTTAAGATGTCTAGAGAGTCCTGTAGCGTAGATGCAGTGGACAGATGGTGCATTACGATGGTTTGGGTTTTTCTGCAGAGAAAGAAAAGTCTGCCATTTATATTGTGGAGCTAAAAATGCAGACTGCAAACTGATTGAGTCCTTGCAGATTTGGGTTTTTTTAATAAAAGAGAAAAAATCTTAAAAGAATGTCAAAGGTAGTGGAATATACACTAGTGTAAGAATTTATTTTTTTTTATGAATCAAAGTGATTAGGAGCATTATTGGCTGATTCTCATATTCTTTTCTAAATCTTCATTTCCATTTTGTGATCTATTACATTCTGTTTTGCCTCTTACTTTCTTGCATACATTTCTACAGTCTCTGATTGACCAAGAAAAATAAAGAGGAAAAAAAGACCTTTTCAGTTATTTTGAAATACACCTCCAAAGCAAATCTTCAGATACATCTCAAGAAATGACCACTTCCTCTGTTTCTTGATTTTCTTCTGCTCTCTTTTCTATGTCTAAACTGATCTTGTACCACTGCCCTCCCATTTTATCATTTTTCCTGGTTCTATTGTTCTCCTGTGTTTTCTGGTGCAGGACACTGCATCAGCCCCTCAGCCTTTCATTTAACCACTGTAGTAGAGGTGCAAGTCTCAGACCTCGGTAGCGAGTGAGAGTCACAAATTTGTTCTAACTCAAGATCAGATGTCTTGCAGAGTGGTTTCTTCAACCTTTATTTAACGATACATGTATTATTTATCTGATTGAAGAGTTGTAGGTTATTTCTCCCTTTTTTCCCCTGTAGTCAACCTGGTTGTTATGAGAGGGTGACAGGACATAAAGCTGCCCTGTCCCTTCTGCCTGCATATCTGTGGGGATTGTTCAAAACGCTGAGGCTGCTCAGCTGAACCCAAAGGTTCAGGCAACTAGAAAGGTGACAGAGGAAAGAGAGATTTTCTTCAGAGCCACACTAGGTAAGAAGCAAACATAACTCATCTGCAAGGTAATGGGAAAAAACCAAACAAACGAAATAAAAAGTGTAGTCGTTGACAATAGGCCAGCGTCTGCAAGATGATAAATGTCATCAATGCTCCTGACCTTCCCAGCACGTGACATGATACATTTTTCAGAAGATACCACCCAAGCAGCAGGAACATGTCACATAATCATACTTTTACATTTTATGTCCCTTAGGGTGTCAGAGCCCTTACAGTATTATCTCCATGCCCACTATTATAGCCATTAGATGGTGAGTTGGACTAGATGATCATGGTGGGTCCCTTCCAACTCATAATATTCTGTGATTCTGTGGTTCTGCGTTTCATTTGTGTTTCATAGAAGCAGATACATTGAAGTGTAGAGAAGAAAATAGCCACAGTAGCAAAAACAGTCTCTAGTTTGGGCTCATGAACAAGAGCTGGAGGTGGACTCCACATGGCTGATGTTGGACTTCTAGCTTGGAGACACCTAAATTTGAAGGAGGAGGGAATCAAATGCAGCCCAAGAGTTTGCACTTCAGCAATCCTAATAAGTTACAGTGGGACAGTGCCTCTGATAGTGCAGAGGCTTTCATACTGCTTGGATGCCAGGGACAGAGGCACTTGGAGAGGGAGCCACCTTTGAACACAGTGTGTGTAATTTACCCTCCTTTCAGTCTAATTTTTCATTGTCTTGCACTTTGCTATTGCTTATGTTTGCACAACGAGACCAAAGCACACATTGGACAGTCCCTCTGTTTTGGGAATCTCCTGTGTCTGTAAGTAATGCTGTGTAGAAAATGCTTCTGTGAATCAATATAGAAACTTTGATTTTAAATCCCAGTTCCTTACCAAATAGCAGAATAATTCCCTTACCAAACAGCTCTTTTATTTGACCAAGTGGCTATTATGAAATAGAAAGAACTTCATGACTGTATGTTAAGAATAGTTTTTGGTGTGGTTTGGGATTTGGTTTTTAGGAATAACTAGATGAGCAAAGGAACAGAAAGAAAATCATTCTGCATCAACTACACCAGTACTTACTTCTGAGTCACTGGTAGCTCTAGAGGAAATGATCTCAAATGCTTATGGTCAAAAGTACAGCAGATAAGGAAAGAGATGAACAACTGCTCTGGGCTAAGAAAATCATGTAACAGAACAGGATAGCCATTCATTTAAATATCTCTCTATACATAAGGTGTAGAGGGAAAAAGCTGATTATATGAACAGATTTGAATGTGATTGACGTGCAGGGGGTATCTGGCTGCCAGAGCTAAAATGTCCTTGGGATTTTCTAAAAATGTGGAGGATAGATTCATAATTCCCAAAACAACAAAACCCCCATGCTAGTTGTATCTAACATGGTGAAAATTATGCTGGAATTCACCTAAGAGAAGAAGAGGATATCATGTCTGAAACAAAATCTGACAACTGCTTGGCATTGTACACTGGCTGTGTTTGTTATGTGAAAACCACCAATACATCTGTTTGTTCCTTCAGAAACTGTGTCTTTTACACAGCCTAAACAATATGAGTCACATAATTTAAGCTGAAAAACATGAATTATAAGCTGTTTGAGAAATAGTTATCTTATCAAATTCATATAATTCCAGAAGAGACATTGTATGTGCTAAGAAAGCAAGGAAATAGAAGCGCTCTAAATAGTGAAATAAAAAGTTGAAAAATGGAATGCAATGAACGTACATTAAGCTGAAAAATGCAAAAACCAGAATCAAAGCTAATGGACACGACGAGGATATTTACAGATAAAAGAGTTAAAAGAAAAATTAAAAAAAAAAGAAGCTTTTTCAACTTAAAAGAATAAAAAGGGTCTCACCTGAAGGGTGAGAATATGAAACTATTAGAATAGTATTTATAACATGAAAGGGTGTAAGCATTGAAGATTTCTCTCTCTTTTTCATTTAAGGAAAAAATGTCGATCTATTTTTGTATGACATGAGAACGTTGCAGAACTGTTTCCCAGCATTCCCAACAATATGTAATGCTGATGATAGATGGCAATTCTGAAATTTAGATGTTTAAAATCATCAGATATTTTAAGGAGATTGCTTAGAGTTTTATTTATATTTTTTTCGTTAGATTGGTAGCAGTGATTTTTAGTAATTTTTGGAACAAAGCAGGTGTTGCAGAGGAGAAACAGAAGGGCAGCATTGTGCCAGTGTTCGAAAAAGACTAAGTACTATGGCCTCCTTTCTTCCAGGCCTCTCAGTCTGGTGTCAGGTCAGAGATCTGAAACGAGACCATTGACAGAGAGTTTGATTAATAGATAAGGTAGTGTAATTAGTGACAATTAACATGGTTTTATAGAAAACAGTTCTTGTTAAATTAACGTTTTTATGACATTATTAATTTAATTTATAATTATATTGATGTAGTATATATAAATTTTTGTGAAGTATTCAACCTGGTTCTACAAAGTATTTCGATTAACATACTAGAGCAGTAGAAAACCAATGTGGCACTTGTTATTTAAGATGAGTTAAAAGATATGTCTCATCATTATAATTCACAATCACCACTGACTGTGTTTGTGGTTGCTGGTGGGGTTCTGCAGGTATTGGTTCTTGGCTGTATATCATTTAACATTATCAGTGACATGGAAGAAAAGATAAAATCATTACGATAGAGTTTGCAGATGGTGTGACATTTGGGGCCATGTTAAATAATGACCTGAAGAGATCTCTGGTGCAGGAGGATCTGATTGCTGGGACAATGGGTGTAAAAACACAGTAATTTCAGTAAAGCTGTATGTGTAGCATTTGAGGGGGAAATACTTGAAAGAGAGGGAATAGAGTCAGGGAAAAAGATGAGAATCATGATGACTAGTCAGCTGGGTCTGGTCCTGTACCCAGCGTGGTCTCTGAGGGTATCAATAGGAGACTGAAGTCTGTGAGACTGTGGCAGTCAGCCATAATGCTGTCACAGTCCTTTGTCCTGTTTAGGTACCCACAACTCAGACAGGTTGATACCAAGCTGTAGGTGGAATGTGGAAGTGTGTCAAAGATAATTACATTATAATTACTTAAGAAAACATGCCTTAATAAAAATAGGCTTAAGGAGATCTATCTGCTTAACTTGTCAGGATTAAAGATGCTTCTGAACAGTGAAACATTGATGCCAAATGAGTGTTCAGATTTCTAGTCAGAAATACAACAGCTGCCAGGGCTGAAGGTAGAACCTTAACATTCATAAAGCTAAACTGTGACTGAATGACTGCAGTGATTACCAAATGGTTTGTCTGTCCCTAAGAAAAACACCTTTTTTTCTCTCTTCTTGGTGTTGAATGCTGTTGACTTTCCAGTTTAGAACAACAGATTTATTGCAAAGTTAGGTCCATAGCTAAAGGTAAAATGTTCAAGAATTGGAAGTTTAACAAGTCCTACTAATAAGCCCATTATTTCCATTTCCTAAGCAGACTACTGTAGAGCTTATTCTGCCTGGGAGCTGGATAAAAACAGCCAGTTAATGTAGTAAAGGTCAAAATTTCAAAAGTGCTCTACAAATGCATTACAACCAACTATTAATAATTCTCTCCTTTTTTTAAGGGGTCTGGTCATGTCCAAGGGAATGCCAGCTACATTTTTCTTAATGTATGAGCACAAGTTACACATAACAACCTAACAACACAATACTGCCTCTTTAATGCTAATCTATTCCTTGCAATCTACTAGATACATGTAGAATCATTGGTGTGTATCAAGAGAGCAAAATCAGATTCTGAAAATATCTGAAAGGATGCACTAGAGTGTACATAATAATGTATTTTAATCTGCCAGGCCTTAAAATTAATCATGAATTCCCACAGAGATTTTAATAATTTTGAGATGATGGTTTTTTTCATATAGTGATATTCTTGGACAGAGTTCTTGAAATGCTACATGAAAATGGGTGGGGGAGGGAAAAATGGGGGCCATTTTTCAATTACTAGGTTAGCTAAGATAGAGATATGAGAGCTTCTGTTTAATTGGTTGTTTTATTCTTTTTCTCCCACCTAATAGATAATCAGTAAGGTACCTCAAACACAAACTTTTATCACATCATAAAGTTAGCATACAGCATAAAGTTTATCTCTTTGGGCATATGCTTATGGGAACAATTCTCATCAGCAAATGCCATACTGAATGACTTGAACCTTCCTTGGGAAGGTTGCAACTTTAGGATTGTATGTTTTGCCCGAAGCATTTTTTTCTTTTTATATAAAACAATATGTCGTGCTTCCTCATGGCTTCAAGCCACCCAGGGCCTTGTTTTTTGTCCAAATACCTACAAACACCTGCAGCTCCTGCTACCAAATACATTTCACCAGAGCCACTTTGCACAGTCACAACAGAAGCATTACAACTCCCCCAAACCCAAGCTGTCTTATTTTTCTGTTAAATGGTCTGTCTTTGATGTGTGACCATGCATAAAGTACTATAAACAGCATCAGTATTGCTGAAAGTCTATTATTTTCAGGGCCAAAACACAGGTATTGTTCCAAAAATTACTATTGAATTTACCAAACAAAGGTATTTTTAACATACATGGAATTAAACCAAGAGGCAGATGATTACTAAGCACCCCACCACTGTACCTTATCATAAAGGATCAAGCATGATGAGCAAAATGCCTTTAAATCCTTGAAAAAAACCACCCAAAACCAAACTTGTAATTTTTTTAAATTAAGGAGTAATACTTATGTCCCATGATTTATATGAATTTTGCACAACTGTTTGCACTAATATGCATTAAAATGGGTAATTACCACAGGAATCATGGTGTGAGGCAACACACTTGCTCCATTTTAAATATATAGCCCTGCTCTTATCTCTCTCTTGCCCACAGACACACCTGGTTTTATGCTATTTGCTTGCTAGTTTGTTCCTTCCTACTAGTTGGAGCCAAGAAATATTTCAGACACCAAATATTTGACACATTTCTGGATCTTATGTTAACAGCCTATGGGCTGTGGTTTTGGTTCCCTGTTTTAATGGCTAGGAGAAGCAAGAAGCAAACAGAATAGTGATGTTTATGATGAGAGGGTAGATGAAGGGGTCGAGGAAAGCTGGGAATAGCTGAAGTGTGTCTGACACAGCAGTTTCTCTTCTGTATCACTATTTTATTTTTATGAGGCTGCAGCAAATTGATAGCTTCTGATACCATAGTCAATAAAACGTTGTGTAAATTCCAGCGATGGGCTGGAAAAAGATTGAATTAAAAGGGAGGTATTGGGTCACATCCATATTTCAAGTCATTTGTGTGCTGCCTTATCACAGTACTTGGGGGAAACAGTTTCTTCACAGCTAACCACCCAATTAGTACCTGCTGTGCACCCGATGCTTGATTTTCTTCTTGTCCCCCTCTTTCTATGCAATCCAATTTCCTAACAGTTTCCTTTTCAGTCCAGAGGAAAACTTTTTTTTCTTAAAAAGTTTGGACAAGTCACAGAAATTGATTTTGGAAAGAAAATTATTCTGAAATCTTCCTTAACCTGGAAAATACTTTTTGGTATGCAAGATGTGGCAGTCTTTTTAGCTATAATAGTTGCTGCAGTTGATTTACTGCTTCTGCCAGGAAGTTTTCTGCAGGGTCGCAGGATACTTCGGGTCAGAAGGGACCTTAGTATGTCTCTAACCCAACTTTCTTCAGTCAGGCTCAGCCACAAGCTCAGACTGCTTGCTAGGGGATTTCTCTGGTCAGGTCTTGAGAAACTCCAAGGATGGAGACTGCACAACTGCTGTGGGCAGTCAATGACACTGCCTCACTCTGTTCCTGGGAAACTTGCTCCCTGTGTCAGTGTGTAGATGTCATACATTCAACTCCTGCCTGTTGTCTTCTCACCACGCACAGCTACAAAAGACCAGCTCCATCTTCTTGATTACTCCCCCAAAGGCAATGGAGGGCTGTTGCTAGGTGGCCCTGATGTTTTCTCATCTCCACGCAAACAAGTTCCAGTCCTACAGCCTTTCCTCACAGGACCAACCATTCAGGTGGCTTTCACTGAACTTGGTCCAATTTGATGATGCCTTTCCTGTACTGTGGAGGGGTGGAGGGAGGGGTATGGTGATGTGTGATATCCACTTTAGTACAGTGGTGAGTGTCCCCGCCTCTCACACGGGAGATCAGGGGGTTGATTCCCTGCTGGGGAGGCAATGGTGCCGTTCAAGAGTTGGACTCAATGATCCTTCTGGGTCCCTTCCAACTCTGAATATTCTGTGTGTGATTTAAATTCTGAGATATGAGGGAACACACAAATACAGTGTGATTGTTCTCATCAGTGTACGAAAAAGCTGACGAATGTCAGCTGCCAGCTGGCCAGTTGCTGTTTTACTGGTTTGGGCCAGAAGAAAGAAGAGCATCAATACACCATGGTGCCAGCATCCCTCTTCCCTCAAGTCTTGTCAGAGGTTTGCTGCTTCCTTAGTCTACTCCATTACCAAGAGCTGTGGCCATCTTACCCTCAGATACCACTAGTTTCACTAACCAAAGCACCCATTAACAGCCTGAAGAGACTAAGGAGGTCTCCACAGTACCACTCAGCCATGTCCATACTTCTAGTTAAATCAGAGCCAGGATGCTGGCTCAAGTATGACCAAGTCCTGTCCACACTATTTCATTGCTCTCTGGCATGAGGATAATACCAGGTGCTGCTCTCCCAGGCAGTGGCCCAGCACAGCTGAGGAGTCACCATGAGCCAGAGGCCATTCCTGGCTACAGTCATTCTGTTCTGGATGATAAAGAGGACAGAGAAATGTTAGGTGTGCACATGTAATCTGTGCCCTGGGTCATGACTCTGGGAATGGTGAACAGCCCATGCCCTGTTTATTTAGTATAGAGATTTTGCATTCATCCTGAGTCCCAACTGCTGTCTCCATGTCGCCTCACACAGCTCTTCAAGCTTTCTTTGGCATCTGCCATAAATAAATTCTATCCCTTACTTGCATCAAGTTCAGCTGTCAAAAATGTGGCCTGAGCAAATACGTAATGTAGAGTTGAGCTTCAAGTGGATAGGATAGCTATTACATGGCTCTCTCAAACTCTCTGGAGGCCATTCACCTAGATCATAATCTCTGCCACCTCTAAGGTCTCTACAGCCTCTAACAATCTCTAGCAAGAGTGTCACTCCTACTTGCTTACAGGAGATTTGGCAGAATAGGAAAATCATTAGAGCACAAAGACCTCCTCCCACATCCTCAGCTGACCTGAGTACTGAGACGATGAGCTGGCCATGGATGGTGAGGTCTATTTTATCCAAGTTATATAGAATTGAATATATCAAATTTGCAAACACTATCCTCACCCCCAAACCAAACACCACATCGTCATGTTTGAGAATTGTACGAAAGAATTACAGAGGTGACTTTTTCTGTTGTCAACCTGGCCACATTGTAAACCTAGTACTGCTGTCTGTCTTTTCATACTTTTTAAGAAAACAGAGCAAGAGCAACAAAAATCTTAGAGAGAGATCTTAGGGAGACTATGATGCGGCTTTGTGGAGTATCTCTGCATTTGGATTTATTAAATTCTCTATGAATTTTAGAAAAAAATTTCCATCCTTCAGCTAATTTCTGAAAACCCTTGATGTTCATCATTACATTAATTTAATTGGCTACAATGAGAGTGAAATACATTTAGAGCTTCCCCTGACAGTGATGATGTTCATAATACTAAAATACAGTTTACAATTTATGCAGCACCTTTTATGGAGAAGGACTCCCAAGCATTTAAAACCACAAAGAAACAAACAAATATGACTCTGCTTACCACTGAAATGCAACCTGGAGCTGGAGGTAAGTGTTCAGTGGTGCAGAACAGAAGAGAAGTTTATGAGAGAACATAATGAAAAATTTTGCACCTACCAGAAACGGCAAGGAGAATTTAGCTAAGCGAAATGAAAGTCCCTAACTCAGCACCTGGAAAGGACATCCTGCTTATGTGCTTTTCCTCCTGGAGAAATGTCTTGTTTCTCGCTCTTCGCACTCAGTATTTTAGACCATGCTGACTCACTAGGAGCAGTGAAACTTGGAGAATATAATAGGGGTGAAACCAATGGGATTCAATAGGAATTACTCTGAATAACAGATGAGATTTACTAGAGAATTATTTAAATTCTGAAGCACAGAAGAGCTAATGTATTGAACCAGCAGCATTTATAGTGCACACTTCTAGGATGTCATAGGGTGATGTAAACGCCTAGTGGAAAGAGGCATCACTAAGTCAGATTTTTCCAGAAGAGCAGAATTAAGAAACCCATACATAACTGCCTCACACTTATTATGATGCCACTGTTAACATCTTCATGATCATCTCATCACCAGCAGTCATTACCACTGCTCCAAACACATTGCTCCACACAGCACTGTTGGGAGCACCAGGAAGATGGCTGATGCACTCAGAAGGGTCTTGTAGGCAGCCTAGGGGATGTTGTAGCATCATGGCACATTTGCTATGGCAAAGGTTTAAATGGTAGCTAGAGTGGAGAGACTGCTGTACTCTAGAGGCTGTAATGTGATGGCTGGCAGTGAACAGGGGAGCCACTCTAAAATATTTGAAACATCTCTAAAACAAGACACTCTGTAAGCACTGTATACTCATTTATAAGAGCTAAATAATTTTTGAAATAACAACTATGAGTGCAATTCACGTATCTTTTGTTTATATATGTTTGGTAATTACATAATTTTAAATTAATATGATATTTACTGAATTGCTAACATTTTGTCCTTTTAATTAAACACCTATTTAACCAAAGCAAGACTGAATACAACATATCCAAATGAAACGTAGCGCTCGGCAATTAGCTTAAAAAAACTCAGATGTTTATTATTGAGCATTGGTATCTAAAGCTGTCAGACTACTTTGCTTCTGCACCTTGTATGGATGCTGTGCCACTACTGCCAAGAAAAAGACAAGTATACATGATGTCAGAATAAAAGCAGAGAGAACACTGGTGAAAGACGAAGAAATTTCAAGAGATCTCCCAGAGGTTCTGACCTCAACGATGTGTACCAAGGTAATTCATGAACAGAAATTGTCAGACAGAGTAGTTTGTATTACCACTGCACCTTTATACATTACTTAATGCTTGTTTAAAAGTGAGGTGCGTAACTCCCATATTACCCACCTTCTATGTCACGTTTATGTAGTTTTGTATGTTGTCTGTTTTAATAGGCAATGCCAGTTTTCCCTCTTCCCCCCCCCCCCCCCCCCTTTCTCTTCTTTTTTNTTTATCCTTCCTTTATTTTTTCCTTCTTTCACCCCCTGCCCCGCTCCAACTTTGCCCTTTCTCACAGGGAGATGTTAACTCAGCATCAGACTAGGGAAAGCCAAGACAGCATGTTAGTAGGGAAGACAGAAGCAGCACTTATGGCCATCATAACATTGAAAGCCATGGATAAAAGCTAGATAGTAAATGTCAGGGTGGGATAGGATATGTCCCCAGCAAGGAGCACAAGGGACATTCCCATGAGGCTGGCATTCCTGCTGAACAGACAGGACAGGCAGGCAGACTGTTGCAAGGGCTGGCACCATCAGTGCTGCTGGTACAGTGCTTTCCTGGAAGGCTACAGTGGTGGGGCTCCCACTGTACTCAGTGGTCCCCATGGAATTTTGTTCATCCTGTGAGGTTTTGTGCAGTGATTGTCATGGGAAGACTGAGTCCTGCAGATAAGCTGGGAAGTCTCCAAAAGGTGATGAGTCAGGATGTGCCCTGCACTACCTCTGGCCATGTGTGCATGTCTCCCAGTCTTAGGTCCCAGGGCAGTCCAGTCATGTGGCATGACTCACAGTGAGTGGCTGGCAGAGATGCTGGCTGGAATGAAAGCATTTGCTGCTAAGATTATACAGAAGGAAATATGGTCTTTGGTATTTTACATGGGTGGAACAACTTGACATCTTGTCTGATGGTGGCCAAGCTCAGATTGGCTTTTACTGAAGAAAAGTCCCAGAGTTCCCATGAGGCAGAGAAGGGTCACAAAGGTATAGCATTTTTCCCTTCTCACTTCAGCTCCTTCCTGCAGTGAGATAACAAGGGGAGCAGATGATCACCATAGGATGGTTTCCAGTCTAATTGTCAGGAAAGTGAAGAGCTCAGCACAAGCTTTACTACAGCAGAATCATTGTGTCCTGCAGCCACCATGAGTACTGGTCAAAGAGGAACAGAGTAGCTGGCCTCAGTAATACCCTTAAGATCATTGGCAGCAAGAGGCTGTTGCCCGGTGGGAATGTCCTGAACCTACAGGAGAGTACAGAGATACTTTTGTGCCATGAGGGTGCTGATAGACAAATAGCGTAGTCTCTTCTGTGCTTTCTGAAACACACATGGTTCAGACAGGGGCCTATACACAGTTATACCTCCTCCATCGCGAGGAAAGGGACAGGCCAAAGGCATCGCGAAACAGTAATCTCGCAAAGAATTGCAGGTCGTTAATATGCATGCAGGCCACGCCCATTGCTCCACCCCCCGGAACTCCACAGGGCTTTGGGCACTTTTCTGCTTCTCCCTTCGGACTCGCTGAGCACAGGGAAGCAAAGGGAACCATTTCTGAGCCTCCTCTGACTCAGGAGACAACCCCCCCCGAGAATCTGTTGGCTTTTCTGGGCTGCTGCGGCCACGCTCCACAGCACAAACCCCATGCCGCGGCTCCCCCAGCCCGATCCCGATGCGCGTTGTCACGGCATCCCAGCATGGCATCTCGGGCCACTGGGTCTGCTGTGGGGTGGGCTGCTGGGGGGCCGCGGCTGCCGGCTCGCCGGGGCNGGCTGCTGGGGGGCCGCGGCTGCCGGCTGGCCGGGGCTGTCCCGAGGCGGGGGCTGCTGGGGGGTTGCGACTGCCGGCTTGCTGGGGCTGCCGCGGGGCTCTAAACGCCAGGCTTAGCCGGAGAAACTGCGCGCCCTCCCTGCATGCTCTCCCCAGGGCGCAGGCCCATCCCACCTTACAGGGAGAGCCAGCACCGCCCCTCGGCCAAGCAGAGGCACAGCGCGTGCGTGCTCTGGGGAACCTCGCAGACTCCGGAAGTCGGACTGCGAAAAAATTGCTTCGCAAATGGGCGAGGTCGTGAAGGAGAAGTCGCGATACAGAGAGGATTCAATGTATCTGGGTGCACCAGCAGAGATACATCCTGGAACTCAGAGAAGTACACATTTTCTTCTGCCTGGTGCCCTTGGCTACCCGGGAGCTTAGGTTGAAGGGAGCAGGGCAGCTCCTCAGCAAAAGAGCTGCTGCATCTGCCTATCCTTAATGTGGGTTTGCTGTGGCCATTGTTTTCCTGGCAGCAGGGGTGGGCTATGGAGGAGGCTTTTCTTCGAGAAGTTGCTGAAAGTCTCCCTCTTAGCAGAGTAATGCCAGCCAGCTCCTGGCTGGGCCCACTGCCAGCCAAGGCCAAGCCAATCAGGAGAGATAGAGGTACCTCTGTGATATCATATTTAAGAAAGGGAAAAAAAAGAAAGGAGATGAAAGGAGTAACAGAAAGAAGATGGCTGGAGCAGAGCTATGAGAGGTTGTAACAGCAATGCAGGTCCCAAGGCAAGGGCCGAAAGAGGGAGACGAAGTGCTCCAGATGTCTCCCTGCAGCTCATGGAATGGACCCATGGTGAAGCAGGCTGTCCCCCTGCAGCCCATGGAATAGAGAGAGAGTACAGGGATGCAGAAATCCACCTGTGGCCGTGGAGAGGGAGCTCACGCTGGAGCAGAAGGATGCTGGAGGAAGGCTGCAGACATGTTGGAGCTGCAGACATTTGGAGCAGAGTGGCCCGTGGAGAGAAGTCCCCACAGTGTGGCTGAACTGTACCTGGTAGGATCTGTGTGCTTTGGGATGGGGCCCACACTGAAGCAGTGTAGCCAGTGCTCAAAGGACTGCACCCTGTGGAGTGACCCCCAGGCAGCACAGTATGGAAGAGCTGTTGTCCCTGGGATCGTACTCACGCTGGGAAGGGTCATGAAAGACTTTCTCCTGTGGCAGGGAAGGGGACCCTATGAAAGGCAGGGAAATGGCTTCCTACCTTGAACCAACAGAAACACCAACTGCCTGGCTTTCCCTTTCTCCTGTTCCCCCTTTGTCTCCCGGAGGGAAAAAGGGAATGTAGTATCTGTTGTAAACCTCATTGCTGTTTACAGCTACCTGCGGGGAGGTTGCAGCCAGATGGGTGTAGACCTCTTCTTCCAGGCTGACGACACCAGAACGAGAGGGCACAGCCTCAAGCTACGCCAGGGGAGGTTTAATCTTAACGTTAGGAAGCGGTTTTTCACGGAGAGAGTAATTGCATATTGGAATGGGCTGCCCAGGGAGGTGGTGGAGTTGCCATCCCTGGAAGTGTTTAAGAGAAGACTGGACGAGGAGCTTAGTGACATGGTCTAGCTGGGGGGTGTAGGGCTGGGTGACCCTGGGCCCCTTCCGGCTCGGAGTGGCCTGCTAGACTGTGAGGCATCTAGGTTGGTATTACGCTCTAGGATGTGCTCTTGGTCACTGTACGGGTATTAGATGGTGAGTTGGACTAGATGATCCTTGTGGGTCCCTTCCAACTCATAATTTTCTGTGATTCTGTGATTCTGTAAGAGAAGGAGGGGTGGGGAAGAAGGTTGCCTTTAAGATGATACTTCTCACGATAAGCTCTGATCTTGTTAGAAAAAAATCCTTTACATTCCCCATCTTGGAGCTTGTTTTTCCTGTGACAGTAAATATTTCTAATAGTTCTCATTTCTGCGGTAGCAAATAACCCTGCAATTTGTTTTCCTTTTTCCTCCCTCCTCCTGTTTGTAGGGGGGGGTGGGGAGGAAATGAAGGGAGAGAGAGGTTGTGCGTGAGTCTCTGGCATCCAGACAGGGTCAAACCACAACAGGAGAAAACAACACTGATCACGTTCTCTCCTCTCTCAGATGCTTCACTGAGTGGGTTAGGAGAGATTTGTTACCTCGCTATGTGCTGTGGTGTAGTCCCTCCTAGTTGGAAAGGGTTTCATGTGCATTTGAAACCAGTGAAGTGAAAAGTGGCAGAAACTCAAGTTCTTGAAGCTTCTTATGTGTGCTGACAGGCACCTTCAATGAGTCGAACTTCTGAGTTAGATCCCAAACCCTGAAGTCAGCCTTTAGATTGACTGTTCTTTGGCCTTTCTAGAATTTTTTCCATCCAATAGTTTGCATTTTCTGAGGAGTCATTGAGTCCGCTCTACGGAAAACCAGAGCTGATCTCAGATACATCCCTTCTGTTCCCCAAGATTTTGTTTTTTCCTCCTGAGTTTAATTCCTTTATCCTCATGCTGGGGGCAAGGGATGTGCACCTCACCTAATCTTGTAACAATTTGTAGCATTCATTACAAAATTATGAAATGAGCAAATTTCACCAGCATTAAGAGCCTAGGATTCTCAGGAAATTCAAATTTTCTGATCAGATTTTAACAAAGTGCAATGAAGAGACAGTTCACTTAGTGCAATTTAGTTATAGAATTGTAGTCTTCATTCAAATAGCAATAAAATGTTTTTTAGTAAATTCTCTCAGCAACTTCCCCAGTCAAGTCAGCTGTTAATAATATATTTATTTTCAAAAATTTTTACTGTAATCTGCATGAAGCAGTATTGTATGTCTAGCAAATAATATTTATTAAAAATATTTTAATAGTACAAATACTTTGGACGTATACTGTCCTGGTACAGACTGTATTGGTACCATAATCATTTTGGTGTAGCCATAATAAGTTACTAATTTTTAAAGATAATGAATATCAGTAATGACTTTTCAGCACTTCTGGTTTGAAGGAGCACCTATGACCTGAAATAATTGAATTTGAGGACTGACATTAGAGGACTTTCGTGGAACAACACGGTTAGTACCATATCCTGACTCTGCAACACTATGTGCTCAGCTGCAAATCCACAAGTGTCATTGTCTTTAATAGGACCATTTGTGTGTTTAAAAATCAATCATGTATACACATGCAGAATTGGAATTACAGTAACAGAAAACAGATGCAATGATTAATTACCCAATTGGAAGTTGTTCATGAATACCGTGTCTGACAACTCTATAAATCCATTGAAATCTATGTTAACAATAAATGATCAAAGCCTAATATTAAGAGTATAGCCTAATTGGTAGGACAGGAAATGCTGGATGCAACAGGTATAGATGAAGATGACGTTTAGATATTGGGAAAACCTTTCTGGAAACCACAGTACTGAAGCGTGGTCACAAATTGTTCAGGGAAATTACTGAGTTGCCGCCACCGGGGAATTTTAAAGACGAGGTCAGGAAAATTTTCCAGACTCTTTTTTTCTGGTTTCATGACTCTGCCTTATGGCTGAGGAGCAGGCAAGGTGATCTCTGGAGCTGTGTTCCTATAGACCTTGTCTGTGTGTAGAAGATGATTAGACTTTGACCTAGCAGAGCAGGAGCTAGATATCATCAACACATGAGTAGCACCAGAGCCTTCGTGGTTCCCACAGAGAAGATGTACTATGGAGTGGATTGATGTAAGTCAAACTATGGGGATCAGACACATTACTAAAAGGAGCAACTTCTTGCCAATGCATTCTGGGGTGTGATGTGTGCAGCCCCATTGCAGCAGTCGTGTCTCTGCTTGTTGACCCTCACTGGCAGTGTGGGAGGTGGATGAGTTGCCGAGCAGCGCTCAGAGATTAATGGGCGTTTACTTGGGATTTGGAATAGATGATCCTTCTGGGTCCCTTCCAACTTGGAATAACCTGTGAACCTGTGACATCTCTCTGGTGCCAAAAAGGTGCAGCTCATTTGCACTTCAGTCTCATTTACTCAGTTTTGTCAGGCACAGTCTTAACATGAAGGGCCTCAACTTTGCTTTCTCCTTGGTCTTCATAAAAATATGAGTCCAAATGGGAAGGTTCCTGTTAATATGCCTTTTCTGCAAGTCAGGGGAGGATGCAAGACAACAAGAGAGGACAGTGAAAGGGTAATTGGCTAAGCAAGGTGTCCTAGGGTGGTGTGTATATATTCCATATCTTTGTGTTTTGGCTTGTGAATACCAGTCCTTAGCAANAGGAGCAGCTCCTGACAAACCTGAAAATGGCACATTTGGTCTGTTATGAGTTACACATATATTGCTTACTCTTGTCTTAGGCAATCTAGTTTTACTGATAGTTGTACTCTGTTACTTAGAGTTTCAGCAACTGAAAGAAGAAGTAATTTGCCTAAGTTGGTTAAAGTCAGTTCTTTCCATACACCTTTACTCTATAACCCCACATCTCTCTTTTGTGAATTAGCATGACCCTGGTGCCTCAGTGAAGGAAGAAGGATTGCACGAGAGGTAAAAGCCCACACTCTTTCCCAGCCAGCATAAATGTCAGGTGGAGGAGAGAAGACTACGTTGGCTAAGGAGTAATCAGCACCTGGGCCTATGTTCTGGGGCTGTTAATGGCAGCAGTTTTAAATGCACTCTCTTGAAATGTCCTGCAGCTTTTCTGCTTTCATTGCACTCACAGTATCACAGTATCACAGTATAGATAAGGCTGGAAAGGCCCTTGAAGATCATCTAGTCCAACCTATAATCCAACTAACCTATCTTCTACATCTAGATCATATCACTCAGCACCTCGTCCAGCCTCCCCTTGAACATGTCCAGGGTTGGTGACTCAACCACCTCTGTGGGCAACCCATTCCACATCTGAATCACTCTTTCAGTAAAAAATCTTTTCCTGATATCAAGCCTAAACTTTCCCTATTGAAGCTTAAGACTATGACCTCTCGTCCTGTCCCCAGAGACCAAGGAGAAAAGACCAACCCCTGCCCGTCTACAACCTCGTTTTATATAGTTATACACAGCAATAAGGTCGCCCCTGAGCCTCCTCTTTTCTAGGCTAAACAGACCCAGCTCCTTCAACCTCTCCTCATAAGGCTTATCTTCAAGCCCCTTTACCATCCTAGTTGCCCTTCT
>WEKX01010232.1:36373-49960 GCA_013390025.1 Pitta sordida | reverse complement strand
GAAACCCCTTGCTGCCATCTTCTCCAGGAGTATATCATGGGAGACTGTGTCAAATGCTTTACTGAAGTCCAGATACACCACGTCCACAGCCTTTCTCTCATCCACCAGGCGAGTTATTTGATCATAAAAAGAGATCATGTTGGTCAAGCAAGACCTACCCCTTCTAAACCCATGTTGGCTGGGCCTGATATCTCCTTTGCCTTCGCTCTTTTGCTTCTTCGAGATATCCTCTAGATGTTCCTCCTTGTCTCTACCAGATGATCTCTTGTTCATTTCTCCTGGGCAGACAAATTTGGTTTNGCCAGAGAGATGGTTCCTACCCTGGATCTGGTCAGAAATACCAGCTTGCCTGGTTTACCCCTACCCTATATTCCCCCTTTGTTTCCTGGTGAAAAAGGGAATACGACATCTGTTGTAAGAGAAGGAGGGGTGGGAGGGAAAGGTTGCCTTATAAATGATGCTTCCTTTGCAGTTCTGATCTTGTTAGTTAGTAAATAAACCCTTTATGTTCTTTACTTGTTGTTGCCTTGCTTTTTTGCCTGTGACCAGCTTTATTTTCCAGTTTGTTTTTCTAGTTTTTCTCCTCCAGGAGAAGTTGTGGTGGATCTCTAACATCCAGCCAGGGTCAAACCACGACAATCACACATCTCTATGCCAGGTCCTTCATACTGAGTGCTTTTCTGTTATCTTCTTAAGGATAACTAGTCAACAGTTCCAAGCTGGGGTGGCAAAACCTGTTATAGTATGTTTCCTTTCAGATCTCTCCCTGCTTGCTCTTGTTTTTATCTACATCATTGCCATCAAGTTGGTCACTGTGGCCTGGACCAGCTTTGACCTTGCTCTTTTTGGATGTGTCAGTGCCATATCTAAGCCTGTATCCATGAAATTTGCCTAAAATTTCTGCCTTCCAAACCAACCTATGGTGTCCTACATGCCCTCGGCCCTGGTGAGATGCTGACTGCTCCCTGGCCCATGCAAGGAGCTACCACAGACACAGTTGCTGCATCTGAGCAGGCACTATCTCATTTTGTTGCTATTCTTCAACTTTAGGAAGAGTACTATACAAACATAAGCAGATCCACTTCATTGTTTTCTTTAAGTTTTGGGTGTTTTGATTTTGTTTTGTTTTGTTTTCCTTTCTAGTACCTATAAAAATTGGCACCAATCGTACAGCTGCTATCCTGAGTACATTGCCTTGCCTCTTTCTGAAAGTCCCCCTCTATGCACCCTCCACCCATGTGTTGCATCTCTTTCTTAGCTTTCAGGCTTTCTGGGCTGCGATTCCGTAGTAGCTCTATGTTGGTACAGCATATAACATAGTGGATTCAGGGCATATATAGCCTGAAAGACTGACAGCACAAAGAACTGGCAGCCATGTATGAAGAAAGTAGCAGTGTATACTCCTGTAATGTAATGTCTTTAACACTATCATCTGGATCAATTTATGATTTAATAAGCTTGGTAAAAGATACTTTTAACAAGAACAAATATTCTTTAGTGTCCTGTGTTACAGATTATAAAAATCAGAAAAGGGGGATATTGAACATTTACTGCTACTACCTGCTTGTACATCAGTTTTGTTCTCTTACCAGACACATCCTGATGTCATGAAAGAACTAACGACATCACCATGCTGTTTTCTATGATGCCTCTAACTGTGTTGTGTATGATATTCCCTTGGTAACAGTATCATCATTTGCTAATAGGATATTTTGGATATCCCTGTCTGCACAGAGATTTCATGGTCAAATTACCCCAGGAGTCAAAATTATAAGTAAACAGGAATTCAATCTCCAAAGTTTTTGCATCTTAAGCTTATGGAAAGTCTTCAAATCATTAATAATTTCATAAGGAATGAACTGCATAGCATTTTTCTCTCCCTAGTCGGAGATGTGCCAGATTGCTATTTATCCATGATCTTCCCAGCAATCTATGAAATTTGAAGCCTGGATTGATGCATATTTAGGTCTTGGAATCAGAAATTTCAGTTTAATGCCACTTTCTCATCAAGTGTAGAGTATGGTATACATCTCCAGATGGCCTACACAAATGCTCTGCCGTACTTCACTCACTTTTTGAATGTCAAGCATCTCTGGGATTCAGCACGTCACCAATTAGCATCTTATATCCATTTGACAGAAATGATTCCTCATTATTTCATACATTTCTTCTTTAATAATATTTGCACACTGAATTCCCCTTCTGATAAGAGAATGGAAGATATCTGTAAGGTCAGGGACTGTCTGTGAAACATTTTTCTTCTAGTCTGTCCTGAGTTTTCACTTGTTTACACTGATGGTCATCTCTGTGTTAAAGTTCTCTTAGTGCAAGACAGTTATATTTTGGTCTTACACAGCACTGAGTAGAAGCTCAACACTTTTTCATTTTATTATTAATGTAGGACGTGCCCCAATACCCCACATCCAGATTCATTCATCCAAGGAGCAAAGGAGGTGTCTCAAACCCCCAACTGGCACTGATTGCTTCTCTGAATTCTACATTTACCCAGAGTCCCTGAAACAGAGCTGCCATCACTAGCCAGGCTGTTCTGAAATGCACCTTTTTATGTGTTTGAAGAGCTGATGTGGCATGCTTTTACCACCCTGCTTTGCCCAGAGTATACATGTTGCTTCCACATGACCCTTAAAGAGTGCACTTGCACCTCTCCATACAACACCCAACAACAGAACCACAGATACAGAGGCAGCTAAGCAGATTTGGCTTTTAATACTGTAATGTCAGAGAATTTCAGGTACATGTATTCAAATCACAGAGAAACCAGCTTTTATTTAGAAAGCCAAGCTGTTCACATCATCACCCAAATCCATGAAAGAGTTCTTTCAGGGAAAATGCATGAGAAATATTTGCTACAGATCTCACGATATTGGTGATGTTGCAGTCCAAATCCTGGTTATGTGAGCAAGCTATGTTTAGCCTGAAAACTACATCCACATCCACGGGTACACAGGAGTAATTAAGAAAGTATGCTCTTCTGTAGATTGTACTGCTTAGTTCTTTCGCACACACACATATGAATGTCAAAGCTCTGCAGAAGTGTAAAGGAGGAAGTCAAAGAGAGCTGCAGGGCTGAGAAGGAGGAACACCTCCTGAGGATAAAGACTGCCTGCAAGTTCCCAGGAATTCTCAGGGTTAAGTCCTGTTCAACATTAGCCTGGTGAGAGTAGAGAGACACCTCTGGTTTCAAATATGTGTGGAAAAGGGAGATGAAGCTGCTTGCATGAATTTTCAAGATGTTAATATTTGCATGGTAGTGATAAAAGCAAAGGTTGCTTTTCAGAAATATAAATGCGTAAGTGCCTTTCCTCTGTACCCCTTCTGTCCACTCTGTTGATTTGAGGATTCAGAAAACTATAGATTTTAGTGAGTTAGGTAGAAGCTTAGAGATTTAGGGATTTTAGTGAAATAGTGAAATTTTAGTGAATTCTAGAAGCATTTGTAGATTTTATCATCATTCACTTGGCCTGAAAATTAAACATGCAATATTAAAGGGAAGAAAGTCTTGTTCCCCAGTCCTGAATGGTAAACAAAAGAGGATTCTAGACAAAACTAGTCTTGAAATTTATGACATCATGTTCAAGGGATACATATTCATGGCTTAATTTCCATATGTATGAGGCAAGGGTATAAAAGTAGGTTGCAAATCTGGGCGGGGGCTTTTGGCACCTGACAGGACAGGGGACACTGCTGTTCCTCTTTCCTTGGTTCTTGGGCCAAAAATAAACTTTTTTCTCTGCTTGCAAGCAACTACCTTGAGTCCTGACTGATTTCCCTTAAATCACTGTGTCTTGTTATGAGGATGGACGAACTTGTACATCCTCTGCTCACATCACAAAAAGCAGGTTAGGCAGGCCAGCAGCTGCAGGGTGGAATTGCAGCATGTTCAGAAAAGTACAGAGTGCCTGGGGTTGTACAGTGCCTCCCACCAGCAATCTATTGAAAACTGAGGGGAAGCCTCCAGTGTCCCCCTGCTGAAGCCCAGAATCAAGCCTAGGCTGATGCTGATTGTGGCATCCCAGAATCAGCTGCTCAAGACCAGATCAATCTGCTCCTACTGCACAGGTAAGGGGCCACAATGCCTTTTGCTTTGTTTGGAGAACCATGAGGTATGATCTCATTCAGGAGAGAGATGCATCCACCAGTATTTTACAGCTGAGTTCTATATTTCACCCTCTCCATTCGCAGTTCAGGTAGTTTGTGAGTGCTGGTGGCATCTCAAAATCCTCTGCTTTCTGTGCTTGTGTATGTGGGTGCATGCAGCTCACCGTGGACATGTGTGGCTCGTGGCACAGACGTCAGCTGCAGTGGTATAAAACAGCAGAGGCCCAGTGATGCTCTTGCTGAGATTCTCCCTCCTCAGAGCTGTTTGAATAGCAAGTGTACCCATATGCAGTGCTAGGGATATGGAGCAAAAGCTGCTGGAGGGAGGTGAAAATTGAATGGGGACACTGGAGGTGGTACAGTGAGGCACCAGAGCCAGGACTTCCCCAGCTTTACCATTTATTTTTGTTTCCTTTTGAAACAAACTTGTTATAGGTAAGAACAGAAGGTAAAATGTTTATATGTGACCCTGTGTTCATCTTCTCAGGTAAAAATGTAAAATGCATGCAAGCAGTTTTTTAAAATGCATATTATATTTCTGATAGACCAGAACTGCTGGAGCAGATCAGATCTCTCAGTTAAATATGCGCTCATACATTTTTTAAAAAATGTATAATATTGACTATATCAGCTGTAATGGCTCCTGTAGAGTCATTACAGTGCACATTGCAGCCTCTTTATTTGGTATTGTATCAATTTGTAAGGTGGACTGTCATGGTCTTAATACAGATGTATGTTAATAACAGCATGGAAGCAGAGAAAGTGCTGCATGACAGTATCAGATTTTAATTCCAGCATTTTAGCCTTTTAAAAATATATTCAAGATTAGATTTTCCCTTCCCCTCTGCCCAGTGAGCAGGGTCTGAAGTGTGGTCCTGTGTTGGTGTTACATGTGGGTCATCAGCTCACAGTCAGGGGGAGGTATGGATGTACAACGGGGAGCTGCAATGCAGGGTGGAATAGAAGGAATTTGGCCTGAAAAGTTCAGGTGATTTGTGTCTTCATTGGCAAATGAAACTGCTTTAAGGCTGCAATAGAGGATGTATGAAAAGATAAAAAAATGGCTTGATTTTTGTTTTCTTTGACACGAGATAAAAAAGTCTGATGTTAAAACAGAAAGGAAAAATACGTTTACTGAGTTCAGATACAATACTACATGTTAGACATGTGCATAATTTTTAGGACCAATTTATGAATACTTTAAAAACTGGTTTTCTGTAGAAAAACAAACAGAGCTATAGAGATATAAACAATATCTCCACAATAATTCCTTTACTTCATACTGATGTAACCCACCAGCTCACAGAAGAAGCCCTCCATGTAAAGGAAACCCGAGAACCTATAATGATTTTCAGATACAGTTGACAAGAGACCATTTAGTAAACTTTTATTTTTTTTAACTAACAGTATGCAGGGATGTTGTATTCTAGGCTGCTACTAATAATCTCATCAGAATGCAAAAGCAGTGACTGTGTTATAAAATCAATGATCTGTTATATTCTGCAAGAATTTACAAAAGCCTAATGTCATTTACTACACCATGAGAACCATATTTGGATTAAAAAAACAAAAAAACCCCAACAAAAAACAGAATTAAAAAAAAATACGATTACAGCTGACAAAAACCAAAACTGTTTCCTAATGACAAGATTTAAAGGTATGATACATCTCAGAGTTAAAAAAGCATATATTCTGAATCTGGGAAAGGCATTTATGTTTGAGCGACTGTCAAACAAGTTCATCTGAGTCACACTCACATCACAGCTTTGCTGTGGCTGGTCAGTCTCCATCACCTTGTAGTGGCAAATGACTTTGTGCCCTAGGCTCAGGCTCTGGGGAACTTTGCCCAAGAAATTTGTCCTTTTTTGTTTTCTTTTAACACTTCTGACAGAAGAATGAGTGCACCATTCCTAGAAATAAGCTTTCAAAATGATTGCAAAGGAAGGACTTCTTTTTTTATTTTTTTTTTCAGAATAAATGAAGCAAAACCTAGACAGACCCAAGACCTTGTCATGCACTGAAGAAAACATCATCATCATAACGATTATTCCTTTTCACCAGCAATAAGATGTGTTTTGCAAACATAAACTAATTAAGCCCTACAACCTTGGAAATGAGTCTGTAATTTCCTATAAAAGGGGAAACGTAAGCGAAGGCCAGATTGTGACACACTTACTAAGTACAAACGCTCCACAAGTAGCTCCATTGACTTCCTCAAGACCCTTTTTGGTGTAATGTGTAGTTCAATGAGAGGTATCACAGCCTGGTGTTAAATGACTTGCCTGCAGGCACACAGCGAGTCAGAGCGGGGCCAGCACCAGGCTTCGGGACCCAATTCCATCACTCCCAGGGATGTAAATTGTACCGAAGCCAATTGGTGCTGTGTGTGTACACCCAGTGGGAACAAAAGACACCCCTCCCCCCCCACCCCCGACTCCTACCTGCATGCCTTACTCTCAATCCCTCTGTCCAGGCTGGGGAAGAAATGAAACTGCAAAGGGCTTCTTGGAAATAGCCTGAGTTGTGCCACTTTGAAAAATTGGAGGTGCTTCTCACCATAGTATCTATTAGTGTTAAAGGTTGAAATCAGTCATGCCATATAAATCAAGTCCTTGTTTTGGGAAATGGCAAAGCAGAAGATATTTGCCCCAAAAAGAACTGGAGACCAGAGGCAGCCAGGATGCTCAGTGGGGTTAAGCCCCCCAGTATCTGGGGCTGGGGCTCTGGGCTGGCACCCAGCAGGTGTAGGGGTGACCCTCCTGCATGGCCCCCAAAGCAACCAGGTACCATAGGGAAAACCAACTCCCCTGAGGTGCAGGCTGTAAGGCTGGGACATGGAATGCCTGTACAAGGGAGATTGCACTCCCCACAATGAAGAGCTGAGTTCTGACACATCCTACAGCTACAGGACATAGAAAAATAAGAAGAGAAAGGCATATTTGTACTTGAATCAAGGTTTGTATCACAAGTTTTGAAATAGGGAAGACAGGCCTGTGTTGCACAGTAAGGGCTTAATACCACACTAAGGAATTGCTCCTTGGGAGTAGTAAACACTGACAACTGCAGGTCTACTCTTAGTAATAGCTCCTGAGCAAGACATTGGAGGCTGCAGCACTGCAGTCATGCAGGTAGGTCAAACAAAGGAAACCAAAACCAAAGGTATTTCTGAGCTTCCGTTTGACATAGGCTCTACAAGAGAGTTCTCCTAAGTATAATTTTCCATTTAACAATATACAGAGGCTGATATTTCAGGTGATTTATCTCTGCAGAACAGACATCTTATGGTATAAAGATGAAATAAAGCTTTTACACTTCCAGACTTGCACATCCTGGATGTGCTGAGGTGCTGTACACCGCAGCCAGCAGAGGCAGCTGATACTTTGAGGTCCTCATTGATTTGGTTAATTTCAGAACAAGTAGAGAAATATTTACTTGTTATGCTAAACTTTCAGTGCAACTGGTTCTCCAGTGTCATGTGTAATTTAATAGTGGTTACATTCATTTTGACATCAATGAACAGAGAATAGATTCAGACTTCATGTAAGTGGACTAACAAAAACAAGAGAAAATTCTTGTGCATTTAAAATATGCAGATGAAGAAATCCACATGAATTATTCAAGAAAGTCTTAGCTCAGCCTGGAGTTTTGGGTCCATTTTGAGGGGTTTTTCAACCAAAAAATATGTGGAGTTTTATTTTACAGAACAATGTGCAAATTTTCGTTGCATTTCTTTCCATTTTTGAGGCCCATGTGACAATAAGTGAAAAGATCAGAATACCAGGCTGCATTTTCACCAACCCTTCTGAGACATGCTTGTCCTAATGTCCTTTTTCTCCCTCCTCCAGTATTGCTATTTTCATTTGCTGACAAGCCCAACATTACACATTTGCTAGAGTTTTCATATCGATAGTACGTTATATTGCCATTACTGAACAGTTTGGGGCTTTGTGGCTAGCTACCATGACAATAGATGCACAGCCTGGAACCAGTTTTAGTTAATTAGAGTCAATCAATCCAAACTTTGCTAACTTACTCATGTGAAACAATAGTATAATGAACCAAAGTCTGCAAGATGATTGGGAAACACAAATTATTGCACCCTGATAAATTAAATGTGACTATTGCAAAATCTTCCTTCTAAATGAACACTCAGAGAGAGAATGTATGGGTGAATAAGCATAATTTAAAATAGGGAAAAAAATTAAAGAAGCTGTTATAACCCCACTTCAATGTTTTCATTTTTCTTTAAAAGAAATAGAAAACCAGATTGCCGTATACACAAGACCAAAGGGGTATAACATTTTTAAGATTAAAATTTTTACACCAAGTAGTCCTATAAAATTGACCCTTCATAATTTGCAAGCTAAATTTCACAACACATGTGGTGTCTAAATAGTGGAATCACGGTGTTTCATGTGTCCTTCCCAACTGCTTATTTTTCAAAGCTATTTGGTAAATGTTTGTCTGACCTTGAGAAAAGAAAGCCCTCTGCATTTTCAGCCTGGGATACTGCTGTCAGAGAGCCTTTCCTCACACACCAAAGGACTCTTTGCTCCCTTTTTAGGGTAATAAATATTTCCCCAATGCTTGGAGTTCAGCTAACATGCCAAAATAGGACTCACCTTCTCCATCTCTTTTCTCTTGATTTTCTAAAAGTGGTAATTTTAGGGTAAAAGGATCCAGTTGATAAAAATAGTACCAGGATAGTGTTTAAGTTTTTGTATGAAAACTACATTTTGGCTAGTGAACTGGCCTGTAATAAACTACTTCAATGGGTTATGACTTTCTCAGGGTCTTAATTTTGTCCAGTATGCTGCTTACGTTTTTTGATTCACAATATGTCCTTTACACGTGCTACAACATACGAAAGGAGACCCGTGGCAAAAGACCGAGTTCCTGTCCTAAAAAGATCAGTGTGTAGAGACGCAGTAGATTAAAAAGCACATATGGACTACCTGAGTCAGGAATGAAGGCATGTGGGATTTAAGGAGTGAGTTTAAATGTAAGGGAGAGGAACTGTTGTATGATGGCTTCATGAACCAGCATGAGATTTGAAGAGCTGGATGTATCAACAAATGTGTTTTCTGTAAATATTTCAAATTATTTGTTTGATCAAACAACCCTGTCCAGAAGCAGCAAACTATTTCTGCAAGTTGATATAGTGACACAGATCTGGGGGTAAGGAGTTTATGTGGGGGTGAAGGCAGAATTTTTTCTATTCTAAATAAAAATGTAAGAAGTTCTTGAAGCTTAAGGAGTGGAAAAGTTGGTGCTCGAGACTGTAATTCTTTCCTAGATGTCTCCTAAATAATCAGTCTTGAGGCTTATGAACATTTGTATTGCTGAATTACAGGTGCATTAAGTAAGAAAAGGTAGGATCTTTACTGCCCACTTACAGAATTAATTGCACTTTTCCTGCCATGTCTATTTGTATATTACTTTCTGTGACCTGTGCCAAAGTTTTACATTATTTCAGCCATAGAAAGTCATATTAAGAGGTGTTACAGAGGAATAAGGCTGATGGACATTTCCTCTCTTGTTCATTTCAATGTTACTTGGATTCTGCTCCCATTTAGAGCCTAATCTGCATTTGGTTTTGAAAGAATATAAAAACCTGAGTGTTGTGTACACATTGCTGTCCAGGCTACACTTATATCAGGAGTTCTAGATAGGTTTGGGGAAAGAAAAAAAAACCCTGCATCATTTAAGACTCTGCAAATTGGACCGGAGATATCATTTTTACATATCACAGTTGGATTCCCAAAGCTAAGACTGTGAGCTGTTAACAACAAATTCAATCCAAACCATCTGACAGACATTTCTAAAGCAGTTCAGAAGATCTAAAATGGTATCTTTCTCTGCAATGCAGTGAAGGGGTCAAGAAAAGTAGTAAAATAAAAATGTGAACGGTAATAGAGAACATTTATTATGATCTGAAATAATTTACAGTATAGATTTTTCAAACATTTTTCCTGAAGAACTTTTCTACAGTAATTCCACACCCCTTTTTCCTTTTTTTTCTTGGTCTGAATTTTCCTTCCCATATTTGATTGCAAACACACCTGAAATACAGCTATATTTTAAATAATGGATTTAGAGAAAATCCTCACTTAATATGCTCAGTAAATGCATAGGCCTGGTTACAGGTAACCAGTATTTTTCACATCTGTTCTACCATGACTGTGTATTAGTGAGGCATGGGAATTTTATAAAGCAAACTTCTGATGTTACAGGTATTGGTCAAGAATTTTAACAAGAAACAGAAGAAGAAAGTATATGGAAGCTATAGAAAATGAAATACAGTGTTATTTCACTAAGTAAATCTGGGAGTGGGGATCTCAGAACTTGGGTCAGTTTTTTGTTAAGTGACTAAAGAAGATACTTTAATTCATGGAAGTCAAGCTTTGATTTAATATGCAACGTAAGTCTAGACAATGCTGGTTTGTAACATATACAGCATATAGGGAACCCGTTTCTTTAAATATCTCTTGGATGTGAACTCATATGAATCCAGTTCCCTTCACTGATATGTCTCTGACTGAATAAGCCTCAACCTGACCTTGCAAATTTAATTCTTCAGTAGAGTAATGATGACAAATTAAACCATCCATTTTCTTCTAACTTTTCTGTACTGTTCCCTAAAATTACTGCATAGCACTCAGATCTTCTTTCCCTGCCTTCATAAACCTTTCTGTTTTCTTTTAAAACTCAGAAATAATGATATAGAGTTATTGCAGTTTTCCCAGATAATGACAACCACAAGTGCCTATCAATATCCCAACACTGCCGTGCTCTTTATATATGCCTTTTTCCTTACCTATCATTGGCCTGACCATGTCCTTCTGCAGTTACTTAACAACTGTGAAGTCTTTGCTGATAGTATGCTGTTCACAAAATAGGTTTACCAACCTTACATATACAGAAGAAATATCCTTTGTTTTCTTTACTCTAGTCAAACCAGTGAACACAATTCATATTTGCATCTAAATTTCTATGCAGATACAAAGTTTAGTTAGCCTCTAGCAATGTACACTAGGAATGGGACCAATGATTATGCATGATTATACCACTGTTAATGGCCATAACTAGGAAATGGGTGAACTTCTTTTATTTTCTATAAATCACAGAATCACAGAAAATTGTGAGTTGGAAAGGACCCACAAGGATCATCGAGTCCAACTCCCAAGAGAATGCCCATACTGGGATTGAATCCATGTGAGCACCATGTTTTATCTATCTTAGCTAATCTCAGATTCATGTAATCTTTTTTTTTTTTTCAAATAACCTAACTTCCTAATCCCATCATCCCATTATCTAGACCATGTCAATGAGTTCCTCATCCAGTCTTTTTGTAAACACCTCCAGGGATGGCAACTCCACCACCTCCCTTGGCAGACCATTCCAATGAGGGATCACTCTCTCTGGGAAAAACCTCTTCCAAACATCCAGTCTAAACCTTCCCGGGCGTAGTTTAAGGCCGTGTCCTCTTGTTCTGGTGCTGACAGACTGAGAGAAGAGATTTACACACACCCGACTGCAATCTCCCCGCAGGTAGTTGTAAACAGCAATCAGGTCACCTCTGAGTCTTCTCTTCTCCAGGCTGAACAATCCCAGCTCCTGCAGTCACTCCCCATAGGGCTTGTCCTCCAGTCCTTTCACCATCCTTGTCGCCCTTCTCTGGATCCTCTCGAGCAATTCAACCTCTTTCTTAAACTGGAGATCCCAGAACGGGACACAGTACTCAAGGTGCGGCCTGACCAGTATAGGGGAAGGATAACTTCCTTAGTCCAATATTGGTTCTTCTCTTCCCTTCTTCTCTTCCCTGTCAAAAATCCATCTACAATGCAATTTAGATCCAAATGACTGCAGCAGAGAGTCAAACTGCTATCTAAGTAATTCTTTGATTTCATGATAACTATATCCTTTCCTCAACAATTAAGTTATCACTTAACAGATTAAACAGATTTTACTGAATTCCTAAAAGATCACTGATCCAGATTCATTTAAATTAATAATCATCATTTTAGAAAACCTATGGTCTTGGTAACTTCAACCAAAAAGTTACTCTATCTAAAATTCTGCCATGGTCTTCTCAGAAAACCATGAAGAATTCAGACAATCTTTTCCACATTTGAAATTTATACTTGGGAGAAAGCTGTGTCCATTTTTGTTCTGTCTTCACCAAATACAGACCAGATACTTTAGCAAAATGAGAAACAGCAGTCTTGCACTTGTAAATTGTTGTATCAAAGGAAGAAATGCCCTGCATTTTCAAAGCTCTTGCTTATTGCTTCCGTCTGTGCTAATGGTTTGCTATCATGACCATGGTGGCTCATATTAGTAGTATTTATAGTCAGAATGAGGAGAATACTGGACAATGGAGCTATAGTTCCTCTTACAAGTCCTGGTAAACTAGTAATACATTAGTCGGCAATCCATCCAATGAGTCATTGCACCCAATTCCCATTCATATTCCTTTATCCTGTGGTTCTTCCACCCTGGGCAATGAATCCTGGTCTTTCCAGGCTTTATTTCTGATAGTGCAGCTTTTTTGCTTTATCTTCATCCTCATCAGTGCTTCCGTAGTGCCCAGCTGCTTGGTGTATAAAGCCCAGCAGTACCCTACTCCTTAGTCAACCCATTGGGTTTCCTCAGGCAAACATACAGGATGTGCAGAGAAGGGCTGCAAAAATGGTCAGGTAGTCCCAGGTATTTATTTCCATTTGTAACCAAAAAGTATTTTAATGCACATATTTCGTCCTTGAAGAACTACAGCTATCCAATATTTTCAGAAGTTAGGGAGCCTTTATTCTAGAATGGAATTTCCCAGAATGTTGCAATATATCACAAAATACCAAGAGCATTTAGAAACCCATAAAACTGAGGACTAGTAGTGGGGTATCCATAGATATAAGAGCACAAAGTAATAATTTCATGCTTTAAAACTGAATACTTTTACAAAAACAAGCTCATAATATTAAATGGGAATGAAAAAGGAAAAAAGTTCAGATTGGTTTATTAAATTTCCATGATAATTCATTATAAGTTACAGCACACATAGGTGTACATACATGAGACTCATTGCTAAAATCTTTACAAACATTTATGTAATGATTTGTCAGTAAGACATAATCTCAATTTTTTCACTGAAGGTAAAAACTTGCATTTGCAAATGGAAATGGCAGGATCATCGTCATGATCCACTGACTATTGACAGCAAAAGGAGTTAACTTCAATGTCTATTGAATCAGCCAGTCATTTATTATTTTTATTTATTCATTTTGCTAAATTAATTCTTTACTCAGGTTGAATATGCAATAGCTGACCCTCAGTCTCACAGAAAACTCCGGATGATGATTCTGCTGTGCAGCAGAAATAAACGGAAAATTTGGTTCTAAAAGTAAATACTATAACAAAATGGAGAGGGGATGTCAAAATAGAGCTACAGAAGAAATAAAATTATATTTT
>WEKX01010232.1:679-21354 GCA_013390025.1 Pitta sordida | reverse complement strand
TGGGAAACCATGTCAAAGGCTTTGCTAAGATCCAAGTACACAACATCCATGGCCTATTTTTTGTTAACCAGGTGAGTCATATAATGAAACTTCATATAATAGCTTCATATAATGAAACATTCATATAATGAAACTTTTACGTGAAGGCATAGAAGAATTGCAACAGTTAGGTGCTTCTATGCATGCCAGGAAATGCTCACGGTTACGTGAGCTTTTGTGTATGATGCTTTAAAAAATAACGAGTTTATGAAAAGAAACTTGGTGTGTTAAGGCATAAATGACATAAAATTCTAAATGCAGCTGAGTTGCACCAAATTAGATATACACTAATCTGTATCTAATACATACACCTTTGCCATGTGATAAGCAAAATCACAGACCACAAAAATGAGGCAAAGAAATCAAGCAAGTTTTAATTTCTTCTATGAGTTTGGTTTATTTTGATATTACTTTCCATTGTCTCTCTGGAAAATCACTTTCATCATGCAGCAAAAAAATAAGTGATCATAAAGATATAGTATGTCCATTCCATGGCATGGCAGCTGTATTTAATACTAAACCTACATGATATATAAACTTGAAGAATTTGGGAAATTTTAGGGGTCATCAACTCAATCTAGAAATATCTGGACAAAAATAATTGCTTTAAATATTAAAATAACTTGTGAGATTATATTTTGAATAATTCCAGATGTTATTAGTCAAAATACATATCCATTTGAGAAGAAAGCCATATATTTTTAGGAACTATATACTGAATGCTGATTTCCGTGTTTCTTTAGAATGCAATTAACCAGGTAACGCATTTTTTTAACTCATAAGCATTACCCTCAGGAACAGAAAAAAAAATAGCTGGTCTCAATTCCCCTACACTGTAAAAAAAAAAAATTATAAATTAATAGTATACCCAGCAAATTTTAACTTCAACATTTTAAACAGTTGTTATGAATAGATGTGACTAAACACAAAATCTTAAAACTAATTAAAAGGTGTACAGCCATGTCCCCTTAAGAAACATTATCTGTCATCCAACCCCATATGTCTGCAAGACAAGGCAGAAACAGCAAGACTGCTAAACTGAAATCAGCAGGCAAAAAAGACACAACTGAGTGCAATCAGCATAAATGGTGATAACTCAACCCATAACAGAGAAAAATAAAAGAGAAGGCATACAGATTTTGAAGAGCATCAGCCCTGAGGGACACCATAACACACCTGTGTTAATAAGTTAGAGAAAAGAAGATGTACTTAAATTGACTACTGCCTGACACCTAAGAGGCAAGTTAAGAATATGTGGGTTTTGGAGAGCAAAAGGGTATAAAACTGCTTGTAACATGCAGGATTCCACGTGGTCCTGGCCTTAATCGAACTGCACTGGCTTTCTTATAAGGAGGTGAAGCATGGTGTCATGAAAACCACAGATTCTGCGTAGTCAGTAAAATATTTCCTTCATTAAGAATCAGTATTCACTGAGATGACTGCAGTAGATTCAGCTAAGTTTCAAAGCCTTAGTAAAGAACAGTCACTTCTTTCTCTTGTGACCTTTACCACGTTATCCAAATAAAGACAACACAAAACAGACCAAAACTCTTTTCTTGTGTAAATGGCTGTCGTTCAGTACTATGGAATTTTGAGCTATAACAGCTTTGCTGAGAAGTTTTAAAGATTTCAGGACAATAAAGAAACTGCAGAAACTATATAAACAACCACAGCATTCTACAGTCAGAGCAAGAGACACTGGGTTGATGATTCATTCCTTGGTGGCTTATGTAGTATTTCTACCTGGTGAAAATGGAAGAGATTTCAGACTCTAAACTCTGATGATCTATTTCTGTAACACAAGGTACCAGTGTGCAAAGGTCCTGATCAATAAAAAATTAAACCAATAATCTTGCTTTTATGGTCATGCCACTGTCTGAAGTGCATATGAAATGCTTTAAAGTTACAATGTAGTACAATGATACTATCTGGTTTTGTAGTGCTTTGACCATCAACATAATTTTGACATAACTGTAGTCAAGATAAGTCATCTAAAAGGATTGTCTAAATTGAAAACTGTCAGTATTAAAGCACAGGCACAGTCCTACCTAAAGCTACATCTGACATCATGTATAATTTTTGCAATTAGATAGCTAATTGAACTAGAGCCAGATTATTGAGACTCCAAAACATTATTGGAAAGGAGAAAGTAATTAACATGATAAATACCTTGCCTGTACACTTTTGGGACAAAAAGTTTTACATTTTTATCAGTTTGTTTTCTAAATGAGAGAGATTACTTTTATTATTTTTTTCTGGATTAAAAGTTTATTTAGTAATTGCAGAAGAAATTCTGAAGACTCAAATTCTCCAGAAAACCATAGAATACCAACTGTGGTGACACTGATGGTAAAATACCTGAAAAGTCCATCTATGGTGGAGCATGTAGAACTATCTTTGACTAATACAATAAAAACTAATCTCTCTCTGAAGTCGTTGTGCAGGTATGCAAGCTTTCCGGAATGAAAAGAACAGAGCAGTGCTGATGCTCTTCTAAGGCACTTCTACTGTTATCTCTCAAATCAAAAAATATCTCTAGATTTTTATCTTTCTCTGCTACTGATTAAAATCAAATTGCAGTACAGAAATCTATAAAACTTGAAACGGGCTGGAAAAAAAGTAGAGCATCCAAAGATTAAATAGTCTTGCACGAGAAACAGCATTTTGTTCCGCAAAAAAATGAAATAGATGAAAAGTCAAAATTGCAAGTATAAATCATTTCAGTCATTGATCTCTGCCCTAGCATTTGACTTGATTGCCAACATATTTATTCTTTGTTATTAATATGAAAGAATATCTTATCTATCTTTTTAACTTCACAATTGAAATGCTCAAATTTAAAATTTTATTTTCTGCCAGAAATTCATTCACAAAACATACAGACACTAAGTAATCAGGTTATGATTCCTATTTCCAATGCAAATATTAAATATTGAAAAGGCAAAATGGTTACAAATATGATAAAACCCAGGAAATATATATATAGGTTTGTTTGAAATAAAAGGTGCCTAATATAAATTAAACTTGCATATTGTTTTTTAAAAAAATTAATTCATGTCACTAAGCACTACTACTGTTGACAAGTAATTATGAAACGTTGGTCAAATCTGTCTTCTAGTCTGAGGTATCTCTTTATTTACACATCACAACTCTGCTACTTTGCATAACTGGAGAGTGTTGCCAGTTAAAAAGCACCTGGTGAAGAGGCCAAAACCTCCTCCAATATCTACTTTTAAGTCTCCTTTTGGATCTCACCCAGGTCACAGCTTCCGTTAAATATTAGAAAACACTTAGGCAGCCAATGTACTGTATCTACTGCCTCTCCTAATGCACTCTTCCTGTCATTCACCTGCTACTGCGTGTTCTGGTCAAGGTAGCTGCTGGGACACGAGCTCTTGTGAGCAGGAATCACCGTAGTACCACACACTTCTCCGTGTTCTCATTCTCATGCTTTAATGTATGGTGGACACTACGAACAACAAACTCTGGATTTTTCTGGCTGAGAGAAAAGGAAGGTGGAGGAGTGACTGTCATATTTTGTTTTGGAAGTGTGTGGCACTATGTTGAATGTCATCACTACAAGAACTTAATTGACAGAAGAATAGATTTATCTGACAATAGCATAAATTTACAAAGACAGTGGTCCATACATAATTAAACCACTGTCAAGATATCTAAAATATAAAAAACATCACATTACTGAAAGGAAATTCTCTTCTACACACCTTGGTAATTGCTCCTAGCTGAACTACTTCCCATTTCAATTTAATGTTTTTTCCTTATTAATTATTTTAGTTGTAAGTTATTCTCAGTCAAACTGCATAAAAACATAACAAGAATACCAGAATACCAGAAAAGGATTACAATATCAGAAAAGGACATAATGGAAAATGAAAGTAGATAGGGAACAGAATGTTCTCTACACTTGGAACAAGACATTGTCTTTGGGAGGTCTGAGTCACTCTGATCTGAACACCCTCAAATGCTGCTGGGACTTAAATGTAAAAGCTTAATTTAGGCCCATTTCTAGCTAGTTGAGTTATTTAGGGTGACAATATTTACAGACACAGCTTCTCAACATGAACAAGATGCATGGAAAAACATATGTTAAGGTGAAGATTTTCTGGAAAACTCATTCATTGTTACATGGACTAGTTGTTGAGAGAAGAGTGCAATTGAATATTAGGTTTGCAGTAAGCTATTAATATATTGCATAACATTAGATGTCTGTAAAGATTTGTGTGTGAAGAAACCAATGCCACCTGTGTCTTCTGTCACCACTATTGTTATTCATGAGCTTTGGGCAGCACACAGGGAGGTTTAGGCTGGATGTTAGGAAGAGGTTTTTCACAGAGAGAGTGATTCCTCATTGGAATGGTCTGTCCAGGGAGGTGGTGGAGTTGCCATCCCTGGAGGTGTTTAAGAGAAGACTTGATGAGGAGCTCAGTGACATGGTCTAGTTGGTGGGAGGCTTGGATGGATGGAGCGTGGTGCCCATGGTTCCACGCTTGTGGGCCTGATCCCTGTGTGGGCGTTCGCTTGGGAGTTGGACTAGATGATTCTGTGGGTCCCTTCCAACTCAGAATAACCTGTGAACCTCTGCTCATCTACTCACTATTGGAGTAACTGAACACGGGAGAGAACAGAAGTCATCCCAGATATCCTCCTGCAGAAATCAAAAATGGAACTTTCCCGGTTTTTCAAATGCTAAATGAGGAATTTGAAGGAAAAAAAGCATTTTCACTGTCTCAGAGGTCAGTGCAAGATTTAGCACCTATAACAGCCTCGAAATTCCATAGAATTCCATAGAAGAGTATTAAAAATCATTACTAAAGTAAAAAATCTAATTATACTTTTATCTTAATTACTTTTTCCTTGACTTTCTGATTTTAATATGATTAGAATTTTCTAAATCTTTTACCTCAGTAAAACAAATATAGTAGAATGTACACTATTCCATAGAACCTATATGTAAATTTGGAATTCTAAAATAAAAATCCTCTGGGTGAGATACTGAAAACAGATCATAATGCTGATGCAATTTAATGGAACTCTAGAACTTATTCACATTAAATTTTACTTTAATGCATCAGATATTAACTGTGAAGTATAATTACATAATATTAAAATGTAATAAAATTATTTCTGCAATCATAAAACAAAGCTTGACTGTTAAAAATTAGACAACAGAGTTTGCAAGAATATACTGCACTAAAGCTACATCAGCTATATAACTTCTTTTGCAAAGAGTAAGTCTGAAGAAATATTTCACTTAAATCTTTTAAAAACCCTTCACAAATGCCATCTGGTTATGGCCATTAACTACGGGAAGAGATTGAAAGGAGTGGCTTTACAGAAACATAAATAGGATACTGTAGCACAAGACAAAATGAACAATAACATTCCAACTATTCTGTATAGTAGTTATTTTCCCTAGTAAATATATTTATTTGGGAACAAGATGTAAAATGAAAAACCATATATTGTTGGAAACCATTTTTAAATCTCATACCCCCACAATGTTGGGTTTTTTTAGAAATAAGGGAAAATTAACACGTAACTGAGTTAGGAAGGTGTAATACTTCTAAAAAATAGTCTCCTTGTAAAGAAATTAAATATGAATACAGTGAAAATGACAATATTGTTTACCGCGGAAATAATATTAGTACAAACCAGGACACAATAACATCTTCTAAAACAACGGAGCCACAATAGCAATGGCACTCTGTGTTTCAAATATTTATATTCAATGTATTTCTAATAATCTTCTCAAAGGTTTGTGAGAAATAAAACTAATCTCCCCCTCTTTTTTCAATCTATGCATGGTATATGTGCTAACTTCCTGAATTCATCCTTCATGCAATTCCAGTTTATTAAAGAGGTTAAAAATTTATAAAACTCTGATGGGATATGGTTTTAATGCTTCATCACACTACCCATCATTTGCTTTTCAATCTAGATCAGAATGATCTTTCCGACTTCCCTGCAATCACCTACCTGCACAGCTAATATTTTCTGAGCATTCTCCTGAGAGGCTGCCTGGATCCTCGCCAGCCTAGCCTGGCTGGAGAGGCCGCACCAGCTCCACCACCACGCCAGCAGGTCCCTGCTCCGCCTGCAGCTGGGACAGCAATGCCAGCGGCTACACCAACACCAATGGCCATGGCAACGGCAATGGGGGGGTTGGGGCAGGGGGGAGAGGCAAGAAAGTGGGGGAAGGAAGGAGGGGGGGAAAAACCCACAACCACAGGGGAAAAAAAAAATCAAATTCCCAAGTCAGAGCAGGAGAGGAAATTAATGGCAGCGTTCAAGAAGAATGATGGAGGGAAATGTAGAAAGCAGTCAATAGCCCATTCTGTGCTGTACGGACCTGACAGGAATTTCACAGTCTCTTGGTTTTTCAGCCCACTCATGTGCATTCATCAGAAACCAGTCACATCTGGCTGCCAGGATGGGGGGTTAATTTTCTCTAAATGCCTCAGCAGTTTTGTTCTAGCTGAGGCAAACTCTGTGACTGCAAAGCTGATGAGTAAAATATTTCTACTTCACCCAGTTTAACTCAAAACCGATAGCCTCAGGACATATTGAACCTTTCTTAAAAAAATAATCTTTGCAAGCTTTTGGAATGGCACATCAGGTCAGGCCAAAGTTTAAAATGCAAGTTTAAGACTTTGATGGACACAAGGGCTTTTTTTTACCCTGTGTAAAGCTTATCATAGCTTAGCAATGTGTGCTTTAGTGCATGACAAAACTAAAGAGAATTAACTTAGCCATCAACTGCTCAGGGAGAACAATAACAGGAAAGAAATTTCCATATAGAAGTTCCTATTAATCTACCCAGCTATAACCACATGACATGAAAGCATCTAACAGCTCTAAATTGCACCAAATGCAGTAGCTGAGAGTGACACTACTTAAAAAAAGGATTTTATATAGACATATAGAAAAGATAACATTTATCCTAGGAATTGCATTCAGTGCAAAGGATCCTAACTGAAATGATTCCAAGTGGGAGTACTTACCTGAAAGGCTTTTGCTGTTTCCTAACAGTAATTACTGTTACAATTCATGGTTAAGACTAGTATCAGCTTTTCCTTAATCTGCAAGTATTTGGAACCCAGAAACATAGTGTGGCAGGTCTCGGTCTCAAAGAAAAATGTTTTAAAATTATCTGAGATCTACTAACACAGAATGTTTTTGAAACCATAAGTGGATTTTGGCAAATTCTGCAAATACTGCTGCATACTCTAGACTAGTTGTAATTGAAAAAATGAAAATTTAAACCACCTAATTAATTGTTTAGTGGAAATACATTGGTTTGTGTTTCATCAAGTTAATTATTTTGATAAATTCCATAGCTATTGTTAGCATGAAGCCTTCAAGAATATGCCTGTCAACACAATAGATTGTACCATTCCTTTGGAAATACGTATTACATTTCATTAAGGTCAATGCTACAGGTCAATAATTGGATCAGTTATAAAGAAGCTTTTACATGATAAGATATGACTGCTCTTTAGGAGCAAGCGCAGTGCACCAGGTGAAAAATACCCGTTTTCAAAAGAATGTAGATTATAGTAATATCAAGTGAGCTATTACAGCCAAGAGAGTAATTAATGCACATTTTCAAAATTAATGGCCTGATTTTCAGAAATACTGGGTTTCCACAAGTCCCATTAGATTCCATGAAAGCTGTGAGTATGCTGATTTTTGTAAATGAGTCTGTAAAATATAAAAACAGACCTCTATACATAATAATTTTTTTCTGTTGGTGTATATTAAAAAGAACAAGGTAGAAAACCTCAATGAAAAAAAAAAATTATCAACCTGAATCACAGCCAAAACCAGAACTCAAATAGTAAGTTTTCCTGATCAAAGAACCTTTTCTAAGTGCCAGAGCTTCTTTCCTCCATTTTAAGAATTATTTTGTTACCTGAAATCTGTCTCTTCCTGCTTGTCTGCTGTTAATTCGACTATTTTCAGATCTCACATTTTAGATACCATACTTGGATCTGGAAAAGCATGCAGGTGAGAGAGCAGCATAACATAACATTTCAGGATATAGTATTAAAAAAAACTGCTTCAGCCCTGAAAAAAAAAATTAAGTAGAAAGCCATTATTGGATTATCAAAATTCTGACTTATGTAAAGAGTTAAAAGAATTTCAAGATAAATTGCTGCAATAAGGAAAATTGTGGTTGGGGGAGAATATGAAAAGATTTGTCAGGGAAAAGAGAAAGGGATTAGTGGTTATTCAATTCAGTGGCTATCCAAATTCTTGTCTTGAAAGAATCAAATGACATTCAAAAATTTTGAGGTTTGGCTACTTGAAAATTGCTATATTTACTGAGAAACTGACAGTTTATAATGNCCTGAAATGTTATGTTATGCTGCTCTCTCACCTGCATGCTTTTCCAGACCCAAGAGTCACCATCCCTGGAGGTGTTTAAGAGAAGACTCAATGAGGAGCTCAGCGACATGGTCTAGATGGTGGGAGGCTTGGATGGATGGAGCGTGGTGCCCATGGTGCCCCTCCATGCTTGTGGGCCTGATACCTGTGGGTTCCTTCCAACTCAACATAACCTGTGAACCTGTGAACCTGTGTCCAGTACTTCCTTCACTAATGTTTCTCATTTCAGAATTACAAGTTCATGAAAGCTGATACTATTGTAAGTATCATATTTCAAAATGCATCTTGTATTTTGAAAACATTTTATTGTCTCTAATATAATGAAGCCGAAAGCAAATATTTATTATCTTTACAATATTAATTGCAACATAAATAACATTTATTTATATGGTCAGAAATATAAGTCTGTGAGAAAGTAAAAAAATTATCAAATTCCAGCTTAGAATAAACTGATGAACCAATTAACCTAGGAGGGACTAGGTGAATTCCTGAGTCAACAGCAGATCCCTAGCTGAGGGAATGATTTAAAAAAGAAAAATCTCAAGTAACCTAACTGAAGAGCACTTCTAGCCCAAAAGCAGATTTCATAGGCTTTGCCATGATCTCCCTTTCCCTACAGGCACCAATACTGTCCCTGCATCCTCTTCACAGTCATATAAGAGATATATACATTGATCCCCCGTTACTTGTGGGCTGTTGGGCTGTTGGGTCTGGTCCTCCTCACAATTTGCTGGAAAATCAACAGCGAGTATGGGATCTCGCAAGTTATGGATTGCGACTATGCGGAGGATCACATGGCATACATGAGTTAAACATATGGCATTGTTGCTAACTCACAGGTTCACAGGTTATTCTGAGTTGGAAATGACCCACAGTCCAACTCCCAGGCAAATGCCCACACAGCGATCAGGCCCACAAGCGTGGAACCATGGGCACCATGCTCCATCCATCTAAGCCTCCCACCATCTAGACCATGTCGCTGAGCTCCTCATCGAGTCTTCTCTTAAACACCTCCAGGGATGATGATTCCACCACCTCCCTGGGCAGAACATTCCAATGAGAGATCACTTCCTCTGTGAAAAACCTCTTCCTAACTCCCAGCCTAAACCTCCCCTGGTGTAGCTTAAGGCTGTGTCTTCTAGTTCTGGTGTAGTCAGCCTGAGAGAAGAGATTAACACCCACCAGGCTGCAACCTCCCGTCAGGTAGTTGTAAACAGCAATGAGGTCACCTCTGAGTCTCCTCTTCTCCAGGCTGAACAACCCCAGCTCCCGCAGTCACTCCCCATAGGGCTTGTTCTCCAGTCCTTTCACCATCCTTGTTGCCCTTCTCTTTTTGAACTGGGGAGACCAGAACTGGACACAGTACTCAAGATGTGGTCTCCTTTGTTTTTCAGTGGGTTTTTTTTCATTAGCTGAGAAACAAGGTGCTTCGTAAGTATTCTAAATGCATTAGGCCAAATCCTGGCAGAGAAGGTAACAGCATCCATCTCCAGTGTTGGAATATGTACCGTAGCTGAATACTCACATGAGATTTACTTTGGTTTTGCTGTTTACCTTGCTGTGGGAGCAGTACTAAAGAAAAAAGGAAATCAAAAGACAATTAAACTCTAGATCTGAGGGATTCAAAAGGAAAGGTAACCCCAGGATTCTTGTTTCTGTCATTCCTGAGTGTGGCGTGGCTGCAGCTGATAAAGGACGATGGAAGTGACCAATTTTTGCAGCGTCTTCTCCAAGTCCTCATCCTGCAAATGAAGAAACAGTGAGTCAATGGCTTTGCTGGAGATGCCTTTGGGAGCTTCTGGGGGGAACCAGTGATGTTCTCAAGGAGTAGCCCTCACCATTCTTTGGCTTTGGGACTTCACTGTCACTCCCCTTGTGCTATGGCTCCCATCTGTGACTCACAGCAGACAGGACCATATGACTCCATAGTCATTCAATTCCTTCTTTACATGTGGCACTAATGTCATCAATAATATCATCATAAATTTGGGAAAAGAAGATGTGAACTAGCTGACATTCCTATCTTACTAGAAAGAAACTTCATGATTCAGGGCACCTTATGCTGTTCCCAACTTTAAGTTTTTTGTTATGATAAATCTAGATACATCATTAAATTCATGCCTGATTTGCAGTAATATGATTGAAATCAAGCCAATATTATTAATCTGTGGTTTTTTATTTGAGGGATCAATCTGGATTAAAAAGCATATGATACTATTTAAAGCTGAGACCTATTCAAGCCTAATGCATTACTCCGGTGGCATTGTTTCTAAGGTCTCATTAATTAATGTTATCACTGTATTTGGATTCTCTATACTGCAAAAATAATTTATACTGATAGAAAATCCCACATTGAAAGAGGTATGTAACTGCACCTTATTTAGACTAGACCGCTTTTTACTCTTGTCTGATAGTTCACACGAACTGCAAATTTTCACCATCTTATCTTTTATTAGAGTGTAGCTGCATCAGGCTGGACCAACACAGACTACAGACATATTTGACAATTAACTAAAAAAGAGGGATGTTTACTTGTTTAATATTCGAAGGGTATGTGGCCCCATTAAGAACACAAAGTGAACAAAATCTAAAATTCCGTCATTACATTTTTTCTCAATCAATAAGATATTCCTTGAACTGCTTCAATTGCTGGTTTTAGCCAGTGATGACTTGCTATATTGGGTTACAGCTACAATTGTAATTCCCCTCTCAGCTGTAACCCAACTGTTTGTCTTCTACACCCGAAAATTCAAAGACCCTCAATGAAGAAAATGTTATTTCATTTTACAAAATTAAAATTTATAATTTTTAAATTATAACTAAAAATCACAGAATATGTTGAGTTGGAAGGGACCCATAAAGATCACCAAGTCCAGCCCTCAGCCCTGTACAGGGCCATCCCCAAGGGTCACACCATGTGCCTGAGAACATTGTGCAAACACCTCTTGAACTCTCAGGTTTGGTGCTGCCACCATTTCCCTGAAGAGCCTGTTCCGCTGCCCAGCCATCCTCTGGGTGAAGAACCTTTTTCTAATATCCAACCTAAACTTCCCGTGATACAACTTCAGGCCATTCCCTTGGGTTCTGTCACAGGTCACCACACAGGAAAGATTAGTGCCTTCTTCCCCTCAGGTATTCTGCATTTAGAGCACAGACTTACATCTCAAGTGTCTGGTCCATTCAAATGGCAAGATTCTCAGTCACAGAGAAGATAGTAGACTGGCAAAACTATTGTTCTGCTTGTCTCAAGACAAGATGCTCTTTAAATTTTGTCAAATTTTAAAAGTTAGATCTGAAAATGTGCATGACAGGTGCTTGTCTCAGGCTGAATTTCTTTGGATAGCCCAAGTAGTTTGGGTATTTTGTGAGGTACTCTGGGTAAAATACATAATTCTGCCGCCGTTACAAAATCACACTATTTTCTTTACTAGATGCAGTATGCAAAGAGGACTCACATTTCAAAGGGGAGAGTATTTTTTCATGTGATATGACTTTTCATAAAAACATTTTCTTGAAACCTGCAAATCTTTGGAAAACTATTGACTGCGTATAGTTACTAGAATGTTTCCGTTTTTATCAATGAAATTTTTAAAAAATATTATCCTTTCTAAACATTCTTGACCCTCTGTGACGTACAGTAAGAGCGAGTGGGAATGTTTATTGCCATCTAACACTACCAGATACATAAATTATCTTCACAAATGGATTTGGTATACATTAGATCAGCAGTACAGCACTGAAACTTGATTTTTCTATATAATGTCTGTTATTTTGGTTCAGGATGAAATTTGCCAATGTTCCTATTTGTGTAACAGGGTAAATATCCATCTATTGTTGCTCAGCAAAGACAGAGAAACAATTATTTATGAAAATAGAATAGTTTATTTGGATCAAATTGTGAACTCTGTGTTAAGGATGCCAACTTGTGATTAAGAAAATCAACTGTTAATGAAAACTGATGCAGTTTTAACTGTCAGGATCTAATCTAGGCTTTCCATAGCTATGCTGGCATACAGTGATATCTAACAAGAAGATCCAACCCTATACCATAAAATAGAATATAATTTGCCAATGCAATAATATCTTACCAGAAAAAATCTGATTTTGTGAGCTTTCCTTGAGAGGAACTTTTCTTTACCTTTCCTGAAGGTTCCTTCAGAAATAGCCTGAAAAGTACAAAGCAAACTCAGCCACATTGCTCAAGGACTGGGAAATACTCTGATCGCATAGACTTTGAGACATAACTGCTCTGAAGAAGGGTGATTCTAGGCTGAAAAAAAATCCAAGCAAATGCAAATTTAAACATTTAAAAGAAGGAGCATCTGAAGTTATGTTGCAGCTACAGTAGGTATATAGAGGTGCTTACCAAGTGATTAAAACCATTCATGGATATTAACATGAAGAAATGGACTAAACATCAGCAAGAACAGAAAAATATACTTAGCTGAGGCAGATGAGAGAAACAGATGGGCAGAGCATTTCCAAGAAGTCTCACTAGACTCAGCCCACCATCAACACCATATTTTGATGAAATATTATGAACCTAAGCTATTTAACATTAACAATAACCAATTGAGACATCAGCAATACACACAGCAGTCCAGAAGATAAAAAATGTCAAAGCAGGCAAGAATGATCATTATCATAGAGAAATGGAGCTCTGAATCCAATATTTAAACAAAACTCATAAGATTATTCAGAAACAAAAAAATTTTCCTGTCCCTCCTTCAGGACAAATCATTTGCAATGGCATGTCACATAGGATGTAAGATGACATTGAGCAGAAATCTTGGTAAACAATAGGCTGGATTCAGCTCAGGAGAAGACGAACGAGCTAGAGATAGTTATAGTAAGTACCGTCATAAAATAATATATCGTCAGTTCTCAAAAACACTCAGAAAACTTATCTGCACCTGTGATCACGTACTGAGCATGAATCAGGTTCTCTCTGTGAAGAAGGCATTGAAAGGAAGGCAAATCATGCTTTAATATTAGAACTCTTAAATGTAACCCTGTAGAAATGTATTTTGTTCATATCTCTGCTACACTGTACCACTGGCATGTTAACCAAAGTATTTAAAATCAGATTTCCAGAGATAGTGTATATCCTCGCAGCATTGCGATCCCTCCATTATGACCTTGCTGATTTGCAATGAAAATTTCTCGCAATTTGGTTTTGGGGATTTGCGATGTTCCCCGACCAACGCATGCGCAGTGCCTCTGCTTCACCGAGGGGTGGTGCCAGCGCTCTCCATGGGGCGGGACTGGCCTGGCCCCATGGGGAGGGTGAGCAGTTTGTCCGGCTTGATGTGGTGTTTAGAGCCCTGTGTCTGTGGGACAGGGACGGCCACTGTAGAAGGCAGGGCCCTGTGTGGTGTGAGGTGCCAGGTGGGGATGAGTTCCGCTTAATTAAGGCAGGTCTCTGAGTGTTGCTTGCCCACTAGTGTGTGCAGGACGCCTGTGAACTGCAAGCAGGTAGTGCTTGTCTGCATGTGTCTGTGTTACTGTTTCCCTGGCTACAGGTGGGGAAGGCAATGAAGTCTGTGCCCGGGGACTGCCGGCCGGCACACTTGGTGATGACATAGCCTCAGGGAAACCACCCCATGAAAGTGAGGCAAGCAAGGTGGGACATGTGCTGTGTGCAAGGAGGGCACAGCTGCTGCTGCACCAGGAGGAGGCTTCTGTTCCCCCACCTCCTGGGACTGTACAGGCAGCACTGCCTGTCCCGGGACTGGTGGATGTCAAAGGGAAAGAAACTCCAATACCAGCACCCCTCCACCCGCCATAAGCAGCACAGGGTGTCGCAGTGTTGCAAAGTTAAGGTTTCCCAGGCCCCAAGAATGCTGACCAGAGCCCGGGGACACCCCTTCCACGCCGCGGAGACAGGGCGAGCACGTGTGGTAGTAGCAGCCAGGTGCAGCAGTGGGATATGCCCACATCACAGCCACGCTGCACTGACAACCCCGGCGGGCTGGGACGGTGTGGGGACAGCCACCGGAGATGAGAAGTAAGGGACGAGTAGTGTGAGGTTTGCGCTGCTGCAGTCGCAGCAGCCCGGCCCTGGCTGCAGATGCGGAAGGGGCAACGTGGCTGAAGAGAAGTCCAGGGATTCTCAGGGGGGTCTCCTGAGGCAGACAGGGCACAGAAAAGCTTCCCTTTCCTCCTCTGTGCTGCGAGAGCCCATGGGGAGGAGTTGAAAAGGCTCCCCAGTGCTCCTGATTGGCTGGGGGTGGAGTGATGGGAGTAGCCTTTATGCATATTAATGACCTGCACGTATTTGCAAATTTGATGTTTCATGAGACCTCTGACATGACCCTTTTCTCGCAAATGAGGGGGTATAACTGTAAATGGAAATTTTATGCTCTGTTTTTTTTTGTAGGTTGTTGTTTTTTTAAAATCTAATCTAAATCTTTAAGCTTTAGTGGTGATTAACAAAGATAGATACAACTGAAGGCAGCAGGGAGACTTGAAATCATAATGTGCCATGAAGAAGGCTGTGCTGCTGACACTAATGTATCCAGGGATAGATCTTCAGGCAACTGATTGCAATGTTAAGCAGATAAAACCATAGTTATTCTGTGGAATTGACAGTACAGGAAACTAAGATTACTGCACTGAATTTCTTTATTAAAACACAATTCTGTTTCACATTCAGTGACTATAACTCTTTCAACACCACTCTTGATTGACACTGATACAGCTGACCTGGATTCAACATAAAATTATTTTCTAATTCTGTAGTAGTCCCTCTTGAGATATCAGTTTATTACCAGATGTAGTAAATAGAAATGCAACTAACAGAACAAGCATTAACTACTAGTCATTGCTATCAGTAGTAGCCTACTATGATTTTCAGACCTGAACAAATTACCATTACATGTTGAGCAGAGACTAATATGTCACTTCTAAATCTACACTTTCTCTATTGCCAATGATGTTAATCTTATATCAGAAGGTCCAATGTGTCTGTCATATTAATTCAACAGTGCACTGTGAATGCTAAATTCTATGTAAATGACATAAGCCTTATCACTTCCATTCATTGTTACAACTCAAACAACAGCAATTACAACAACTCTACAGATTTTGGCACTATAAGAATGGCAGATTTATTAGCAAAATCCAGTTAATATTTATATTTTATACTATTCAACTACCAAGTTACACCTGTACAATATACAAAGCTCCTAGGTAATGAGATATTTCTTTATTATCAAATCTGCTCCACAGACTGCTGGTAAAGATTACATAGCTCATTTAAATAAAGCTCTTTTGTCAACAGACTGGATATACTTTAAACATTAGTAAAAGCCTCGTGAAAAAACCAAGTCTCAGCTGATGTGCAAGTATACATGAATAGATGCACTTGGTTTTTTTGACCTTATTCCAGTGGTTAATACTTTAGTAAGCAGATTAGCAGCATTAATTTTAAAAAAGGAAAACTGCATTTCAAGATCCACTGAAAAACAGACTACGAAAAGCCGGAAAAATCAATCTTCTACTAAAAATATTGGTGAATGCAGAAAAAAACTTTGGTTATTTACTGAAATACCAATGTGAAGATTAAAAGTGCACTTTCTGTAGAAGGTTCCTGAAAATGTAGCCTAGAGTTTGATAATCAGTAGATACAGAATATGTGTGATGTTACTCTTTCCTCAAAGATTTCTATGCTTGCCAGTTTCTACTTCTATAGAACGAAAATATATGTGGGATTATCCTCTCTGTATATAATTTATTACTACTTAGAATCATATACTGTTATTTCATCCTCAGAAGACTGAAGCTGTGAATGGAAACATCTCAAAAAGGTGAAGATAATTGCACTGACTCCAAACTATAGGTTTAATTTCCCCCTCCCCTCTCCTGCCCAAAGCTCTGGTCTGCAAAAGCCTACAACTTTTTCCAGCCTTTGTTTGATATTTGCACAAGGCCATTAGAGGAACGTGTCTGACAGCACAAGCTAAAGTGTCAAAAACCTGCACGTAAACAAGATCACGCCAAAGAAATTTATGATCTTGCTGTTAATTTCTCCTATGGTTAAAGTCGCCATAATACCTAGTCATTATTTTTACAGATTCTTCTGATTACTCTGCAGAAATTGCACAATAAAATACCATATCTCATCCTCTGTCCCCTCCTAAAGGATTTCTGAAGTATAATTTTTTAACATATTTTTCGAAAAGTAAACTAGTGTTCTTTTAGCCTTTGACTATGTTGACAATGTTTTTCACGAGCTTATAGTTTTAAAACTAAAACTAATAAACTAACATAAACAGGAATGTGATACACTACTTTCCCAAGTAATTCAATGGTGAGGTCAAAGATAAGTTTTGTCTTTGAAAAAAGTGTATTCATGCCTTTTTTGCTACCTTTGAAATACACTAAGATTAATTACTAAAATGGATGACATTTGTAGATCTAGCAGAATAGAAAGATAACACCCTGCCTGTCTTGACTAAAGAATATCAAAAATTATGATGATAGACACTTATATTCAGTCGTTGCTTCAATTCATATAAAATATCTCCTTTCTATTGCAGAACAGTAAAATGAAATTCAGAAGAAGACATTTTACCTTTTTCTCGATGGCACATGCATTTATCAGTTATCCCTATAACTTCATGGAAATTCAAGGGTCATAGATCAAGCCCATCTTGATCTCTGGCCAGATGTGAGCTTGTTGTGGCCAGAAAATGCTGCCATTTCCATTGTGTTTCTGGTCCTTTGGCACCTGGCAGTGATGTTAGTCACCACCCTATCCCTAGTTTTGTGCAGCATGACTGTGCATCACAGTAACCGAGGTCATACAATAGGCAACTCTGCAGTTGTACATGTCCCCGGATGCTTGGCGGAATCCCAGACGGTGTCCCTTTATCCATGACAGAAAACTAACTTTCAGTTAAGCGTTTTAGACCTTCAGCAGCACAGGCTTTGCACAGGGATCTCCCAAACGGGTTTGCACAATACACCACCCAGACAGTAAAATCAGCCCAGGAGCTGGATATTCTGTAGAGCCAGTATGAGCATGGAGAGGTAAGTGTTCTTCTTGGAAGGCAATGAATCAATCAAAAGAACAGCTGGCCAATTAAGATGTGCATAACTTCTTGCCAGATGTTACCTTTGTGCTGATGGCTGACTGCATCTTAGAGAAGCACATTGTTTCTCAGCCCCTGGGGCGACTTTTGTATCGTTAAATAAACAGAGCTAGAAACCACTCTGTGGCAGTAAGGCTAAGTAGCATGGGCTGGTTTTGTCCACACTGTGTAGTCCATTATCACTTAGTCTTGTGTGATCATCTCACTAATCTCAGATACATACAACATTTTAGTGGGAAGAGGGGTTAATATCCAAATTACTGAATTAATGTAAAGGTTGTGCTTCAGCTTATGAAGACAAAACACAGAGTAGGCATTGAATACCTTTGGATATGGCAAGGCCTCTTAGGATAGTGGAAGAATACTGTATTGTGGTGACCAAAATAAAGCTGATACTGTCCTGTTCACATTCCCTGCTTGAAGCAGTGCCTGATGAATGCTATTCCTCAAATTTTGCCAGTCCTTCTCTTGGAAAGTGCTAACTAACACGAATCAGAATAGCATCATGTGGTGCCATGGTACCATAAATATGGAGTATAAGTATGGAGTAATAAAAGCTGGTTGAGCTAGACCCCTAAGCTTATTTTATTTTACAGACTAGATATAGTCTTCACTGCCAATAATCTACTGAGGTTCCTTTTGAAAGTGGGATTTTGGACAGAGCCAGATGAACATATGCTCTTCATAAACAATAAGTATTGAATTCAAAAATAACAAGAATCCATGGGCAGGAAGGGATTAGGAAGGGGAGGGGGCCCAACTTCAGCAAGTAGGGGATGTTAGGCATGAAGTGTGTGGCTACAAAGTATCACAGTAGGTCAGGTTGGGACCTTCAGATTGGGGCTGACACCATGAAGGGAAAAAGGGATACCCTGAGAGTTATAAACTGAAATCTTCAAGTGATCTGCTAACTTGAATTTGACATCCTGAGTCTAACCAAACATCCTTTTCCTCTTACCTAGCACCAGAGATTAGATTTCATAAATCTTATGAAAATTCTTCATCCTAGTCACCCTCATCTTGGCTTTGATTCTAGACCTGATTTCCATCTTTAGACTAAACAATTGTTTTCCTTCTTGCTTAGTGGTAAGCATAAAGCAAGCAAATGCTCTTTCTTGCTTACTAAATACATATAAACATCTTTTGAGGTATACAAAGCCGCAGATTCCAATACCCACCACATCTGCACATCAACTTCTCCGTAAACTCATTTATTCCATGTAATTCTTGGTAGAATTTTCATAGAGACCTCTAAAGTGCTACTTAATTGTCTGATCCGAGAACATGGTACTCAAACAGGCTGTATTTTCCCACTCCATTATTTACCTATCTTCAGAAAGGATGGACATTGTATTGCAAAATTTAATATTACAGGGAATGCAGAAATCAAAATCATGTTCATAGAATACAGTTTAAAATTAGATACTTAGCTTCAGTCTGTCATAATATGCATTTCATTAACTAGCCATTAAGATAATTAGAATAAAATATTTCAGGCCATGCCAGAACCCTTTGTCCTCAGAAGGGCTTAAGGCATTCAGCCACATTTCTGCAGGAATCAAAATGTGAGCAGAAGGAAAACCCTAAATGAAGTCGCATACTGTCAGTAATTAAATCCCTCAGTAGGTACTATAAGTCATTCATACAAAAGTATCATGTAGACTCAAGTGTCACGTCACAAGTGTCATGTAGACTCAGACAACATGATGTAGATTAGGATCTAATGTGAAGGAGAAGTTTGAGTGGTATTCTAATAACATTGTTTCATTGTACATCATTCTACTGGTTGTGAAAAGAAGAAAGATGAAGGAGAGGAAGAAGGATGAAGAAGGATGAAGAAAGGTGAAGATAAATAAGAAAAATAACCAGAAGGACAAGAAATAAGAAAGTATGTGTCTGAGAAGGCAAGAATGATAAATCTGCACCTTGAATGTCTATTTAAATCTACAATGTTTCCACTGCAGTGTCTGATAGAATTAACTTAAATATTAATTTTTGGCATTCCTGCTTCCTGGAAGTGGTAATTGTAAGATTTGTCTGTTCATTTTTCACTTCAGGCTATCAGCGCCACATGGTGGGCCCACTTCAGTACAGTGGTGAGTGTCCCCATTTCTCATGCTGGAGACCAGGGTTCGATTCCCGCCACGGAGGCAGTGGTGCTGTTTAAGAGTTGGACTCGATGATCCTTGTGGGTCCCTTCCAACTCAGAATATTCTGTGATTCTATGATCTGGAGGACTCATAGAAACTCAACACAATTTCCTCCCTGTCTGCATGGAGCAGTTTCTAGCACAAAGAAATTCAGGGCCCTAATATGGCTCATTGTGCATGTGTGTCTTGACCTGTTGCTGAATGGGGAAAGAGTCAGGATGTGCACCCACAAATCGAAGCTGGGTATGCTCTTGCTCCAAATCCCAAAACAACCACAGCTGAATCTTCTATTTCATACCTTTTCAAAAGAGCCCCACAGTGACGTCAAAGAAAATAGCCACATTTTCTATTTATGAGAAAAGCAAAATCCCCAAGGTAACAATGTTAGTAGAATTAATAGCAATTTAAGTCAAATTTCCTCAGCATATGCAGTGCCTCCTAGGATTTGTCATTTACATTTTACATTGCAGCAAGGAAAGGCCATGTCCTCTTGTTCTGGTATCTTCAGCCTGAGAGAAGAGATTAACACCCACCCAATTGCAACCTCCCCTCAGGTAGTTGTAGACAGCAATTAGGTCACCTCTGAGCCTCCTCTTCTCCAGGCTGAACAACCCCAGTTCCCGTAGCCGCTCCCCATAGGGCATGTCCTCCAGTCCTTTCACCATCCTTGTCACCCTTCTCTGGACTCTCTCAAGAAGCTCACATTTTTAAACTGGGGAGACCAGAACTGGACATAGTACTCAAGATGTGGACTGACCAGCGCCGAATACAGGGGGAGGATAACTTCTGTAGTACAAATGACCACACTGTTCTTAATACAGGCCAGGATATCATTGGCCTTCTTAGCCACCTGGGCACACTGCTGGCTCATATTAAGTTTTCTGTCAATCATTCCTCCTAAGTCCCTCTCCATTTCACCACTCTCCAGCCAATCCTAGTTGGTAGTGATGCATGGGGTTGTTATGTCCAAAGTGAAGAACCC
>WEKX01010231.1:379175-410047 GCA_013390025.1 Pitta sordida | reverse complement strand
TAATGGAGGGGTCGCAGTGCAGCAAGGATACATTGTAGTGGCTATCTAAGCCATTTGTAAGGATAGAATGATATTTCCTAGTCCTTGCAATACGCACCTTGGGCCTCTCCTCCTTGTCAACTCAGTTCCTTGCTTCAGCAGAGCCTTCACACCACTCAGGCAACAACAAACCCAGAGAAGCAGGAACCAGAAATCCATTCCCAGCTAGTGCAGGGCAATGGAGACAGTGACCATAGAAGCCTACCTCTCAAGAGGCAGGAATGACCAGCTGCAGCATGCAAGCTGGCAGACAGTTTCAAATTACTGAGGTCAGGGTTTATTTAACATGATTAGGATATTTGAGTAGGTTCTATGATTTTCAGTTGTCTATCAAATAAGTTTAGTACTGAAAAAATGCTCAAGTTTCATAAACATCCTGAATATATCCTGAATGCTGTGCAACTTAAAGGCATTCCAAAAAAAAAAAAGAAAAAAAAAAGATAAATTTGTGTTACACCAAATTTCTTCTGAGTGTAAAATTATGCTTGTCAAAGACACTGGAGACATACATCAAAGAGCAGTTGTTTGTCTCATAAAGAAAGGACTGGGATGTAATTTTATTTCTCATTATTTCTTCCTCACATAAGCACCAAAGTCTGAAAAACTGACTTCTGAGATTTCAGGGCTTGCCATTAAAAACCTGCAAGTTTTTCATATGGACCAGAGACATGGGTGTAAAAAAGGAGCATGTTAAACACACTGGGGGGGGAAAAATCCACAGAAAAAGCACAAAGCATGTAAGAATTCTCACAGAAAAATGAAACCATTGCCTCAATGAGTTAAGACACTGTAGATAATGTGGAATTTTACCCAAAATCCATCTGGAGGTCAAACGTGTGAGACATATCACTACCCGTAATATTCACACCCATTTGAACCCTGCCGGTCCTTTGCTGATCAGGGCCCTGATGATCCCATTCCTAGCTCTGCTCACTGCCCCTGTCCCACAGTCATCCCTCAGGGAACCAGGAGACCTCATTCTGAAGTCTTCTGTGTAGAAATGCAAAATTTTAAAGTCTTTCCTTCCCCCCCTCCAATAACTGAAAATAATTGGAAAATATCAGTTCTGCAGATTTCTGTGTATCTCAAACAGGTATGACAGTTCAGAGAAAAATAACCTCTTCAGCTGGGGAACCTGCATAGGTTTTTTGCAAATAGCAATAATGATTTAGACCACCCAGAACAAACAAACAAAAAAATCAAATGCTCAGGTTTAGTGCTCTCACATTCCACTTGGAAATCTGATACCACATCACTAAATAGTCAAAGATTTGACATGTATTTCCACTGCAGACAGACCAAATATAACCAAAGGATCCACATGCCGATCTACAAATGTGTTTTGAGTTTTGTTGGCTTCTTTTACTGATTTAAAGTTTCCTTTCTTTCTTATGAAATTTTACCAAATTACACAAAATTAGGAACATATTCTACAGTCAGTTCCACAGCGTGGTGCGTTTTGTGTGCAAAAGACAACCAGCATCAATCTCCCACAGTTTATATGCAGACCTGTACTGGCCTTGTTACACCAAGGAAAATGAGATATTACATTTAGCAGAAAGCAAGAGGTTAGAAAATTGCACATGGCAGCTACCCAGTCATTTGCCTCTTACTGCTGTGCCCCTCTGCAGTGGACAGGCTCTTCTTATTTGCAGAGGCACGAGTTCAACAGCAGCTGGAGCCAAGTCAACCCTTGCTGGTAAGAAACCAGGCCAAGGGCAACTTCCTGCAACACCTGACAGTAAGTCCCCTACTTCCAACTCCTTCACCCAGCTCGCTCTAAGAACAGAAATAATTTTCTGGGAAAAAGCAGATATACTACAGCCTATTTCAATCATCCCTCCACAACCTTCTGATTTGGCACAGAGCTGTTAGCAGGAGCAGTCCATCAGCCAGCTGCCTGATGTGGAGCTTGCTCCAGCTGTCAGAATTTTTCAGGTGCTTGTTACAGAGCTGGAGCACTCTCATCACAGGTGGCTGACAACTGAAAGCTCAAGAGAGATGCAATCCTATGCAAACTTGTAAGCTGCTGTATACCATGGAGCCTTCCTCCACCTCTGCTCACACACACAGACAAAGTACTTCACAGGTTCACAGGTTATTCTGAGTTGGAAGGGACCCACAAGGATCATCTAGTCCAACTCCCTTTGTACTAATCTGTTTTTGGCAAACTGGCTTACTCTTCCAATAGGGAAATGAGCTATAAATCAATATTATCTTCCTGATAAGTTGAAAGTTGCATTTTATTGCACACAACATATATATGTTTTTAATGTATGTTAGAGCTAAAATTTTGGAGTGACTTTATAAGTATGCCACCTATTAAAAGATTTCCCGACAAACTGGCAGACAAAAATATGCAAAAGAATAATTCTGGATAAAAATAAAACAAAAGAACTTAAAGGACTGCATTGCATGTTACTGGTATCTAAGAGGCCCAAAATGCCTTGCAAGCATCTGAAGACACAGTTCAACATTCTTGGGTTTGACTTTCAGTTGGAGTAGGGTAGAATCCCCAATCAAAAACACTTAAGAACAGAGCCAAAACCCAAATCAGGTGTTTCTATTTTCCAAAAAGATGACCAGTTGTCAAACAGTTAACTACTGCAAGCTTCTAGTGCTGGTGAAAAGGGCAAAAAGGAATCAGGCAACACCAGCAGCACTGCTGGTGTTTGTACAAAGGTTACATTCCCATATTATAGAATTAGTCAAGATTTGATGTATTTAACCAGAAATTTCCTTAAACTCAAAGTCAAAGCAGGTTTCCAGTTATGGCTATTTCTCCCAGACATGTATTTCCTCTCTCATTATGATAAATGTCAGGTATCAATGAAAAGCTGAGAATGTGGTTCCTGACACCCAGAAGTCGTAACTGAAGCAGTAAAGAGAGCAAAGGAAAGATTTCCCAGATCATCACTCAGGTATGCCACAGGCCCAGGTCACCCCTTTTCAGCTTCAAAGAGACCCAAAAGCAACCTGTGACATTTCCAGAACTAAACACACCAACAGAGTTTCACTTAGTATGATACACTGTACATGCAATGGCAATAATTGTAGTTGATGCATAAATTAATGTTTTTAGTCAAAGCTTTCCAAACGAACCATATTACAAAGGGGATGCAGACACTGGCCAAACAGCTGCCTTAATGTGACAAAAGGAAATCAGTCAGAGGCCTTCACAGGAAACACATTCAGCAAGTCATCCCTACTGCAGTAATAAGAAAGGGATCAGCATTCAGCATGGAGGGCTCACATCCACTCCTTTCCCAAAAAAGTGAAGTATGGGAAAGACCTTTATCCTTTGTTTGTTTGGTTTCTTATTTATACATTTCACTACCACTGTAAAGTGCCAGGTATAATGTTTCTAGTTCTCTGGGCAATTTAAAACAGTGGATGTCTGAGAGCCAACACATTTTTAATCTTCAAGAATAGCTAGATAGGGTTATCTTAATTTTGGCCTCTTTTACTTATGAGTCACACAGTATAACTACAAAGCCACAACAGATGGACTCAAGACAGGCAGACTTGAATCGAGTAATTATATTCAAGTGCATTACCCTAAGTTGATAACTCTAAAGAAAAATACAACTGGAATAGGCTCCTAACTTAACTGAGGCAGGAGTTGGAAGCAGCATCTCCCCCCATCTGGCCAGTCAGTGTCAGGAAGCCTGACAAAAAAACCCTCTGAGAGACACCAGGATGGACCACAGAGCCCCAGCAGGTTAAAACTCTCATGGTACAGCTAAAAGGAGACAGACTTTGCTGAGTGACTCATGTTGCCAGCCCACACTGGTTAAGTGTAGGCTGTGGATAAACGATACAGCATGACAAGGCATGGTTGGAGAAGCCTGAATATATAACTGCTTTCAAACTGCAATGCTATTCTTAGCAGATGTATGTACAACACATCTAAATCCAGTACCCTAATTAACAATGGCATTTCCTGAAAAGAACAAGAAGAGGACGAGAAGTAGGGAAGAAAACAGTAAGAAAAAATCAGAGGTGTGTAAATTTTAAACTTTACACAACTAGAAAGAAACCGTTTCCTTCCACACATTACAGTAATTTCAGAATCTTCAAAACAAGATTAATTTATAAAACTCCTAAACTGTCCAAACTGCATATGTGCAGTACTCTGACAAATGCATATTTTTATCCACTGTGAGAACGAGCGCAAATGATAGCACTGACATAAAATTTTGTGTTATATATTTTACTGCAAAGCTGCAGAAGTTTCTTCTGTGTCTCCCTGAAGGACACAGCTGCACATGACAAATCAAAGACTATACAAATCAAAGACATATATNATGCATATTTTTATCCACTGTGAGAACGGGAGCAAATGATAGCACTGACATAAAACGAATATACAAATCAAAGACATATACACACATATGGAGATATTTCCTCACCAGTTTCAAAAAACTGAATGCAATCAAGAATCTTTATGATACCCATCCTGCCTGTGTCAGTTGTCCGGGGTTTTGCCCCTTGAAAACAGCTCATAATGACCTGATAGGGTCTCACAGGAACAACCCAGAATATGCATAACTTGAATCACCCTCCTTTCTATTTCAGGTGTTTGCACCAGGCAGCAAAACGTGGGCTCTCAGTGCAGCTAACCTGAGCCCCACTGATGTCATCTGTCTTCACCTGAAGACACGTTTCCATTGAGCAAGCAAAAAGCATGACATTATACAAACTCTATCTGCCTAAATGGCAAAAACTTTTGCCAAAAACGTCCAGCTGTCCCCAGCTTGAGCTGCACAGGCTGGCAGAAGCTCAGTGCTCTGACACGGCTGGAGGTGTTTCCCTCTCCCAGCCTGTAATTTGCCCTGTGTGCTGCCAGGAGGGGATGGCAGCTCTTCCCAACTACTGAGCCAACATTCGACAGCCAAAACCAGACCAGTGAAGAACAGCAGAAGGTCAGCTGAAGGAGACAGCACCATCCGGAGCAACAAAATAGGTCCCACCTTTAGTGCTTATTTCACATCAAATAACACAAGAGGGCACAGAGAAACATCCTAGAAAAATTTATGTGAAGGCACACAACTCCCAAAAGTAACTGAAACAAGAGATATTGTTGAGAAGAGTATGAAGGAACACAAAGTAGCCAACTTTGCAAGGTAGCATCTGCTAAAAGCTAGAGGAGAAAGCACAAAAATAGCACCAAAAGTAAAACCAGGAGTTGGTGATGGGGACCAGCCAGACGTATCAGGGAACTGCAGAACAGCCAGCCTAGTAATTTCTTTTTGGGAAGCAAAAACCCATGAGCAACGCCTTTTCCCCTCAAATAAGCCTTTCAGCAGAAAAGTTTAATTTTAACAATAGCCCAGCACCAAGGTATTTTGACAGACTTGCTTTTGCAAGCTGGTAGTGGGCTCTTAACGTGCTCCCATGCTAAATGTGTTCTCCATTCATCTTCAGAGAAATGAAGAGGGGGATGTAATTTTAGACATTTCTCCCAGGAAAAATCTCTGCAGCTGCCAAGAAACACTAGGAAATGGTGGGTGGGGAAAGGATTTCTTACCATCTTGATGCTGCATTTGACAGAGCTTTACTCTCCGTGTAACTATTCCATCCACATTTCTGTGCATTATTGTATATGGCAAAGACACCATTTAATTCCTCAAGAACATCAAAACCTTGTCAGAATTGTTCAGGAAAATCAAAGGAAAATAATGCCAAAGTCGAGCTTACAGTAGGTATTAACTAGGGGAAATATAATTTATTTCCATGGGTCTCTCAAGAAATTAAAAAATCCTTTCTCTCTTCATGTGAAGATATGCCTAATGACAAATCAAAGTGGTTCCAAACTTTGGCAGAGTCCCTAAGTGGCTAAATCAAGTTACAGGAAAAGATCAAAATAGGTAAAGTTAAAACCTTTAATTTGGAGCCACTTTCAAGGTACTGCAGCATAATTTTTCAGTTTCAACAACCTTAACAGCACTCTTTAATGCAATCAATAGTTAGAAACAGTACGCAGCACTATTTAGGTAGTAGGCTTTTACACAGATATCTCCAATGGGTGAAAGCAAGGAAGGGCAAGCAAGTGAAAGCAACTTGCCTAAGGCTATATATCAAATATGTCAGCAGTCTGATTTTTTAAATCAGTGTCTTATTGAACTGAATGCTGACACAACAGCATGCCAAATCTAGTTCCCTACACCTGCATCAGCTGCAAATTTGACCAACCAATACCCATTTCAGTTGTAACTCCAAAGTGTGAGATTAAAACCATATTTCAATTATGTTCATTTCCAACTAATTACATATTTCAACTGTTGGAGAGATGAGGAGACTAAAGCAAAACACACATCAACATCAATATTTCCAAATTACTTTTAGAATCAGTGGTTTTGATAATCTAAATACTTTTTGAATCAATATTTTTTTAAAATATGAATAAGCTCATTCATACTTTTCACAGACAAGAACTTCACCTGTACTGACAGTAATCTCAACTGCAAGCTTTTATGAACACTGTGGTTTACATTACAGATGTTTGGGAAGCTCGGGTCATGTCTGCCAGCGTTTACTACTGCCATGGACAGAGAACATAATGCCTACAGCATTTTGCAGGCATCCAAAATAACTGTCATTGATGGTCCTACTGTACCTCCTGTACCATCTCCAATGCCTGCCTAGAGCTACCTACCCAAGCTGTTACAGGCAGTTCACTTGTCTGTGCTTTCTGGTGAGTTATATTTTGCTGTGAAAGGACAGTTCAATAACTCATCAAAAGCACCCCTCAGAAAGTTTTCTTGATTTCATTCCTTGTCTATGTGATCTAACCCTGGAGATTTCAGTTGCACTAAAGTCTTCAGGTGCTGCTGAAGAGTGAGCAAGCCAAGCAGGCCAAGCACGGAGGATGCAATGACCTGATTAATTAAGGCCCACTCAGAAAGAAATATAGTGCTTTGATAATGCTTTAAAAAGTCATAAGGAGCTTTCAGTAGGGAATTACTACAGCTCATGAAAATGGTCCACTTCCCACAAGAATATAAGAAAGCAGCATCAGGAGATGAGTTAACATTACTGATTGCTATAAACATGACATATCTCTTATCTCTGAGGTCAGCTGAGAATGTAATTTCTATTAGGCTTTTCTGCTACTGGAAGTCTTATTCATATGCAACTATCCAGCTAACTGGAGCTTGTTTTCACAGAGCCAGCCTATCCAAAACACAACTGGGTAAAGCTGTGCCTTAGAACATACCTATCTGCTTCCATCCATAACATCATAGAATGACAGAATGGCCTAGATTGGAAGGGGCCTAATTCCAGCTACCCTGCTGTGGGCAGGAACATCTTTCACTGGAGTATTCACATGACAGCTTTTGTCCTGTACTTGGACTGCACGTGAAGCAAGGGCAGCCACAGCCTTTCTGTTCTGTGCTTGGCCAACACACAACACACCCAGGTGTGCACCCACCACACGCTCATGAGCAGCACCCATAGTTTCAGGAGACCAGCACACAAATGGATCCTGGACAGAACTCCACACAGCTTGTCACCTAGGATTAACAGGCAGTCACCAAGCTTTATTCAAAAGAAAAGCACTGAAAGAGCTCTCAGCTGACACAACAGCTCCCACCCTTGGCAGTGCAGGGCACCAGCTGTTCAGGGGCTTGAAGACTGTTTCTTGATCATTTTGTAGCTTGGTCTGATGGATAGGAGCTACAAGTAGGAATCAAGTTATTGTGTTGCCAGATTTTTTCTAAAGCCTGCCACATGACATTAAGAAATCTTAATTACTTTCTTCCTTCAGTTTTGTCCTCCTATCCTTCGTCTATTTATAGTATAAACTCTACTGAGTAAGGACTGTCTCTCTCTGAATGGCTGAAGCTCTCTAAGTCTCATCCACAGATGCGCTCCTTGCTCTAAAATACAACTTTTAGAATAGCTACCCTTTCCACAACCAGACTACCACCTACTCATATTTAATCCATATAGATGTTATAAGCATACAACACATACATATTGCTTTCATTGAATTAAATCTCATATAGCTTTTGAAAATAAGGTAGTTCTATATTTTATTTCCATGGGTTTCTCCAGAAATACAAAAATTATTTCTCTCTTCATGTGAAGCTGTACCTAATGACAGAGTGGTTAATGTGGTCTTCAAGTGAGTGGCACTGGCACCCCTCTTGAGGTTCAGAGTCCCTTCACACCAATACCCTGTCCTAATGCACAGTTCCTCGTAATTTTATCATAGATTAGCTTTTCATTTCATCTCTCTACTAAAAGTGTAAAGACACGAGCACAACACTCTTACATCGTACAGCACCATTTGATTTCATCTCCACATACCCAAGATGCCAAACAAGTGATTTCTGTATGTATATACGTACATATGCACAGGTGTATTCTATCTGAAGAAGAAGAGCTCTGCCCAAGGCCAACAAGGATATGCCCTGGTTTTTCACATCTCAGAAAGCCGTAAAAAGGAAGAGCTGGAGATAGGATCTTTGAGATTCTCCTCTTAAGGAAAAGTTTTAAAGCTTGCTTTGGCTTCCAAAAGGTGCATTTCTAAAAAGTTCTTGAAGAGAAAACACAGTTCTCTGAGTTGTGGCACCAGAGAGATTTTATCAGTGCATCACTAGCTTTGAGAATATCACAGGCATACAGGAAAAACAGCTGCTGCTTCAAATGCCATCAAGCTTTTCAAGAATTTTAATTATTTGGATATTTGTCAGTTGCCTTTCTTACACCAAGGAGATAGTTAAATAATTTACATTATCACAGGTGAAACACTGGATTCTGGCTTGATTCTTACTGCCTGCCATCAAATATTGATAGCAAAACTCTTAGGGCACAGAAATTACTTCTATTTCATGAGGCGTTCAACACAGCCTTTGGACTGTGGAGCATAAATGTTCTCCACCAAAACCTTCAGTGGTGTCAAATTATGAATTCAAGAGCAGATTAGACTATTTCCAATGTTTAGAGAACAATCTACTATTGAATATAAGTGTTTTGTATGATTACAAACCACTTTGTTTGGCTTTGTCTACAAAGTAGTCAATTGTCAACAAGTTGGTAAGAGCTCAATAAACTTGTGCATTTATAATCAAGAGACCACATACACACACATCCTGTGGAGATTTTTTGGAGTCTATTTTAGTTTACTTAACGGCATTCTGTACCTCATGTGTTACCAACACAGTACCATTAAACAAAATATCTATTTACAGTTTCACCAGATTTCATGTTGAGATGAAAGATCTGGAGGAATATCATATTTTCTGTATTAAAACCAAACAGAAGTAATGGAACACGAAACATTAACTTTATATTAGGGTTTACAATTACAGTTGATGATGATTTAAGCCCTTTGGAGCCTTTGACACTAAGCATAAGGGGAAAATTGGACTTTCAAATGAGTAAAAGTCTAAACAAGCAGGTTTTTGTGCAGCCAACTTGCAGATTGCATGTAAAAAAATAGATTTTGGGGATTGAAGAAGTTACATTTGGCCTCTTAGGAAAAAAGAGGACAGGATATTAGCATCCTCTGTAAACTAATTGAAGACTGACATTCACATGAACTGCAAAGTAAAGCATTCACTCATCTTCCTAAGAAAATAAAGAGTTTGGCAGCACAATAGTCCTCAGAGAAATGCCAGACAGAAACTTCTGTTGTCTTTGTTGATTTAGCAACTGACGTGTCCAATACCTTAGTGTTTTGTAAAGAAAGATGATGAACGTGTGTTCCAACATCTTTCAGGTTGGAAAGAAGCCACCTGAAGCATGCCAACAAAAATTTAGAAAGTGAACTTCAACTCACAAATACCACCATTATGCCATTTTATGCATCTCCATGGGCAGAACTATGTTTTAAGTAGGGATAGCTCCTGGATACGAAAAACAGGTATTGCCAACACACAGAAGTACTCTGCACACACAGCTGCAGGTTGCATTAAATAGCTTTCTCACCTGTTCACCGCACCTCTTCTCTTTCAACTTAGAGTAACACCCCCCAGTGTGAAGCAATACCCACTTATTTTGAGGGCTCTGTTCTGACCACAAATTCTCATTGATTACACCTGTTAAACCACCACAGCTTGTCAGTTCACACTGGATTTGCGCGCAGTATCTGCCAAATTAGAAATGTTTAATCTGACAAAACGAAGCTACTTTGTAACAGACCCATTTCCTTTTGCATGGAAATTCACCTAAACTTGAGCTCATTTCAAATTTTGCTAAAGGAAATGCAAACAATTAGAAGTAAAATAGCATTAGCATATTTTTTTAAATTATTAAATGCCTAAGAACCCAGCCAGATTCACCCGTTCATTTCCACGCTGAAAATTTGAGATTAGCTCTCTGCATGAACAGCCTCACCCGGGCACCAAAAGCTGACGAAAGGCTCCTAAGTACGTACCAAGGTCCGAGAGGCAGGGCTTGCCCATCGGGCATACACTAGCCCTCCCTTTACAATTAATGGCACTACAGAGTCCCCGTTCTACCCTCAGCAGCTTTGAGCGGGTGTCTTCTCCCCTCGGAGCCCTCTCCGTGTGCCAAGGGGGCGGCAGGGAGGTGCAGATGTGATGCCCCGCGTGAAAACCGCGCCGCCACCCACCAGCGCGGGTTGGACGCGGGTCCAAAGCTTTAATCGCGCCCAAGAACCCGCGGCTCCAAACCGAAGATGCGGCTCCGTCTGAGCTGGCGGCCGTCCCGGGAGAAGCTGGGGGCAGGACGAGACGGAGGGCGAGACAAAGCGCTCCGGGCGGGGAACGAAAGAACAGCGAGGGCTCCCCCGGCCCCTCGGGCTGCCGGGGCCACCGTGGAGCTCCCGCCGCCCCCTCCGGCCCCCAGCCCGGCGGGAGGAGACGGCTCCGCTCCCTCGCTCCCCACCGCCCCCTTCTTCCCCTTCCCTACCCTTCCCTACCCTCGTACTCCAGGCTGGGGCAGGCGCCCAGGGCGAGCAGCGCGGCGAGGCGCAGCCAGCAGCTCCCCATGCTCCGAACGGCGGCGGCTCTTCCTGGCCGAGGGCTGCGCGGCAAAGGGGCAGGAGGAGCAGGAGGAGGAGTGGGACGGAGACATTCTCCGAGCGGCTCCTGGGCGCTGCCGGAGACTCCTCCTTCTCCTCTTCCTCCTCCTCCTCCTCCCGCTTCGGCTCCCGCCGGGGCCGGCGGCAGCGGGCGGGACACGCGTCGCCCCCCGAGGGAATCCTGCCGCCCGCTCACCTCCGACGTGGCCTCCGGGAATCGCACGGTGGTGCCCTGGCGCGGCGAGAGGCCGTAGAATCATGGTTTACGTTGGGACGGGACCTTGAAGATCACCTAGTTGCAACACCCCCCCACCCCCGCCGTGGACAAGGACACCTTTCAAATATATATACCAGGTTGCTGAGAGCGCCATCCATCCTGGCCTTGAACACTTCCAGGGACGGGGCAGCCACAACTGGGCGACCTGTGCCAGTGCTTCACCATTCACAGTGATGAATTTTTTTCCTAATATCTCATCTAAACCTACTCTCCGTCAATTTGAACCCATTCCTCCTTGTCCTGTCACTAATACGTAGTTCTGCCTCATGTTTTTAAGATACTTTCTGGTACTGGAAGGCTGCAATTAGGTCACCCCAAAGCCTTCTTTTTTCCAGGCTGAACAATCCCAAATCTCTCAGCCTTCCCTCCATCACTCTGATCAACTTGGCCTCTTCTGGACTAGCTGCAACTTCCTCCGCTGGGGACCCTAGAGTTGGATGGAATTATCGAGGTGGGATCTCACCAGGGCAGAATCACCTCCCTCGAGCTGCTTGTCACACTGTTTTTGATGCAGCCCAGTTGTGGATTCCCCAATTGGTGCTGTGAGCCCGGACCTGCTGTGCTGGGCTGACCTTAACCAGGGCACCCAGTGGCCGGGACAGCGTGTCTGTCACAGATGCCTTCTCATCCCTCCCTCCAAGGCAGAGAGGGAGCCTGCCCTCAGTGCATGATGCTCCCTGTGAGTGAACTCGGGGTGGGGAGGGTGAGCTCATGCTCCCTCCAGTCTCTTGAGTAGTGAGGTAGGACCTTGCTGGGGAAGCAGCTTGCATCCCATGCCATCCCATCCCATTCCGAGTGGCAGTGCTTGCCTATGCAGGCCTGAAATTCTGCAGGCAGCAGTGCAAGGAAAGGCACTGCATTTTTCAAGATGAACTGCTCTGGTTGCTCAGCAGTTTGCGGATGGCCAGCCTTTAATATTAAAAAAAATCCTCAAGTCATGAGAGTAAGAAAAAAACCTTTGGAGTCATCACATTTCCCATTAACTTTTTGAGCTGCCAGAGTGTTGTCGAGTCACATTTTCAGGCTCTGTTCCATAACCACAAAGACTAGAGGCTTTTTTTTTTATTCCCTTTCAGATGGAAGCAGATTCCCCAGTCACTCCAAGCCTCCAGAAGCAAAAGAAGGCTTTAGCCAGAGCATCATATGTTCCAGCACTTTTAAGCTGGAGATCTGTCAACCCTGCAGCTTGACGACAGGTAAACTTATTTCTTGTTTCTTTTTACACTTCCCACCAGGAGTATCTAATGTGTGCTCGGTATTTGTGAAGGTGTGGGAAAGCCCTGGTGGCAGACAGTGTGCTGCCTGTAAAGAGATTTTATGCTGGGGTAGTACAGGGGAGTGAGCCCAGGGAGTTCCTAGCGACACCCTGCACGCTGCACTGTTTGCAGCAGAGCACAGACAAATAGTGAAATACCATCTAGGCAATAAAGGTGCTGTGTTTTGGAGCTTTCTCCAAAACGTGTTTGTTTGGATCAGGATTGCCCCTGAATATCTCCCCACTTGAATGTGCGACATTTGGTGTCTGAGGCTAAAATGTGCACAGGAGTAAGTGCAATGCCTGCACCCACGGGGCCAAGCTAGAACTCCTCCTGAGTAAAATACCTGATGGGTATGGCTGGACACTGGGACCTCAGCACCAACTGTTTTCCAAGGTGCCTCCCCAGTGCAGAGGCAGTTGGAGTATGCTGGGCTTCACTATGTTTTTATCACCTTGTTGACACCAAAACCCAACCCCAAACAATAACACTATCAAAGAGACAGCAACAAAAACAATGTTAGTATCATCAGAGTCGCTGCAGTTTCAGAGCCTGAGGAACAATTTGATATCCCTGTGAGAAGAGATTAAAAAGATTAAGATTACTATGTTTAGAGTAGAAGATCAGAAGAAAGAGTTCTTTAAACTGTTATTATTGACACGGCTATAATAGAAAAGATAAAGTAAAAGGTTAGAAATCCGTAGTAAATAGTTATAATCTCTGTACTTTATCTGTGCTGCAAGGCTTTAGTAAAAGTTCAGCATTTGAATGTACTGGAAGAGTAGAAGTACCTGGAACAGATTTTACTGGGTCAGGTACCTCTTGCTTTTTCTTCGTGTATTGTCCTTGTAACTGCCCATTTCCAAACACTGTCCTTCATTCAGATAGTCCTCCTAGGAGTTTTAGATCTGTACTAATATGACATCATTGTACAGAAGCCACTCCCAGCAGAATGTTAATTCAGTTGCAGCTTCTCCATCAGCTGTCCTGTTATCACCCAACCCATAGGTCGGAGCGTCTCTCCTAGGAAGCCTTTTTGAGCCATTTCAAACCGCATTGTCACAGGGCAGAAATTTGGTGGTGGTGATAAAATGCCTCTTGTCTGATTATCTTCTCAGTTCGAGAAGACACGGTCACCAATAGTAGGTGCAATCAGTGCCCTGCACGTGGGGTGTCCAGGTTAGAACAAGCACGAATTCCAGTTGATTCACTGGAATCAATGACATTTTAAACCGCTTTCATGTTGCTCCTGATTGCAGTATGTGCGATTCCATCCATGGAAACAACTTAACCACAGGTCGTTGCAGGCTGTTTGCTATGTCTTGGCTGTTGACTGAATGGGTTTATGTAAAGTTTACTGTGTGCACTGTGAGTGAGCTCGCCTGGGATGCTGGTTTTTCCTCTAGCAGTCAACACCTGGAGTGTTCTAACTGCCCTGAGAAAGGCAAGACATTCAAGAGCTTACACAGTCTGCAAGTTACAGCTCAAATTTAAATGCAAGTGTGAGCATAACTAGCAGTGTGAATGCACCCTTCGTGGACTGCTTGAAATTTGCCTTGAAAAAATGCCAGAACTGAGGTGTGTATTCGTCTGGATTCAAATCAGCTCTGGAGTTTCTCCGTGCAATGTAACCCTTATTCTAAGTCTTTGTTAGAATGACAGCTATGTGAAATCACCCAAAAGGCTGGGGCTGGGAAGACAAAATCAAGCCAACTTTAAAAAAAATTATTTTCTCATACAAATTAGATTTTTGCAAAGTATTTTTCTTAAGGCACCTTTTAATAGGAGAAAGAATGGGGAAGTAGGAATGATTTAAACAAATGTTGCATATATTGAATTTGAAAGCACAGTCCTTTTTTTACCCACAGTTCAGCTTTCAATTTTCATTGAAATTCCAAATATTTGAGCTTGTGGGTTTTTTGGAGTTCCTGGCACTCCTGGCATTACAAAACAATTAACCAGTGTGCTTTTCATGGAAAATTCAGGTTTTAGCTGTTCAGAGAAAAATGAACGCTTCCAAAACTGAAATCAAACAACCGTACAGGATTAACAGGTGTGAAAATGTCTTGGCTGAATACAAAAATAAGACCTAAAGCAAAGTTAAGTGCTCTTGGAGACTTAAAAATATATTCGTGTTATGTCAAAGAGTTAATTTAAGCACATGATTTTTCTTTCCTGCCTGTGTTAATAGCAGTTCACAAGTAGAATTTTATTACTCTGGATTAGAATAGCTGTAACAACTGCAGTTATAGTGATAATAAAAATACAGCTTTTGATGGAGAGGAAGAATTAATTAAAATACAAATTTTAATAATTTTTAACAATCTAATAATTTTTCTCCACATAGTAAAAGAATGATAAGGAAATAAAACCAATATCCAAACAACCCAGCTGTGTGTAATTAAGTTTTGGAAGCCCCAGCTAAGATCTAATTAGCCATAAGAGGAAGAAATCCACTTTAGTACAGTGGTGAGTGTCCCCACCTCTCACACGGGAGACCGGGGGTTCAATTCCTGCCAGGGAGGCAGTGGTGCTGTTTAAGAGCTGGACTCGATGATCCTTGTGGATCCTTCTGACTCAGAATACTCTGTGATTCTGTGACAAAGTGAAGGCCCAATCCAAACCACGCAAGTGTTTTAGCCCAGTGAACAGCCTTGAATGTTCTGATACTTAAGAGTCACTTCCATAAAAAAATAGAAATAGGGACACTCTTAAAACAAAATACTAATGATAATGCATTTCTTCTGTACGATTCCTAGAACACTTGGAGTTCATTAATTACTTTCTCGTGATGTTTAGTGGCAGCAACACTTAGAAATACTCATTCATTGCTCAACATTTGTTGTTATTAGACCTTCCTTCCAGCTGCTTCTAACTGCCAGCTCCCAGGGCCAAATTTTTCCCTCTGGATGTCAGAACATGAGCTCTGTTAGGACACTGGTCCTAACATCCCACACTGGCTGGGTGCTTGCAGGCTGGTAGGGTGCAATCCATTGTTAGGACATTTCAGAAGCTCTGACAGAGTCCAGGAGAGAGAGACCGAAATGGAAGCAAAGACTGGGATTGACCTGTGGAGATTGGACAGGCAGGAAGAGCAGCCTTTCCACAGGCACTGCAGAAACTGGAGTTAGGGAGAGGAAAAAAAAAAGCAAAAAATATTTGGAGGGAAACACGGTCAGAGGCAGGTGGATGTGTGTCACATAGGGCACCATCTGGGGAATGATGGACAAAAATTCCTCACTTTTACCACGCTGCTGCTGTCAGCACATGCTTGGGAAATCCCAGTGCCAGGCCATGATCATCCCTTCACGCAGAGTAGATGCTTCACTCAGTACAGTTTTCAAAAGGCATCTCCACTGCATGTACCGTGCCTGTCAAACACACTGCTCATTTTGCAATTTTAAGTGATATATTCATGTTTTCTAACAGAAAGCTGGTTTCCTAAGATGACAGACAGGAAAGAAACACCTAGAGAGACCAGCCTATGAAAAGGGTAAAAATGTCAGGAAGATTTACACCAATGGAAACCCTTAACCTGTAAGCTTAAATAGCAGAGATGAAGATCCCATAGTTTCCTGTGTAAAATGATTATCTTAAATTATTGCCTAATAATTTTCTTTCTTAGGTCACCTCTAAACCTCAATGGCACACTCCTTGTAGATAATACAAAAGAACATACTGCCCTAACTGTAGAAAAAATTATTTCTGTATTAACTGCATTTTAGGGCCAAGAAATGTTTGTCAGGGCAGCATTCTCTGGCTGTGTGTTCCATCCCTGCTCCTTGTGTCATTGATCTGAAGAAATATTCTTGGGTCTTCCCAGTGAATGTTGTCCTCATGCCCTTCCTTCCAGCAATAGCATAATGGAGATGGCAAGACTGACTTTCCCTGAATTTATCCACTACCAAAAACCTTGCTATGGAAATTTTCAACATGAGAAGTCTAGACCAGGCACTCAGAGAGCACAAACATGGTCTGAAGAGAACACTAGTTGCATTTTCCCATTATGTCTAGCAGGGTATGTGTCCTGCTCACAGTGTCTTAAGCAGGCAGCAAAACAGAATTTTTTTAGGGGAAGGCAATATTGCATTCTCAGACACTGGGGTAAAACAGCAGATACATGGTTTCATATTTAATAGATATACTGAAGAACAAATCCTCTGTAGTTTAAGTATTTTTAAAGCTTTTATCATCCCTTAAAATCCTAACTCTTGATATCTTGATTGGAAACAGCTGTATCTAAACTGTTTTGCCATTGAATGAAAATGGTCTTGAAAATAAAAGACTTCTTTGTGTACAAATAAAAGAACCACAGTTCAGACAGATTTAGATTTTGCAATGCTTTTGTTGAGTCATTAATATCTGGTCCTGAAAATGAGACTGGTAATTATATAGCATGATTAAAATGTAATTCCAGCACAAGCTTGGAAGGGAAATAGGTGTGAAGTTTGAGTGCTCATCAGCATTAATATCTCAAATTCTCACCACTGACAGTGGTCTCATCACACTTAATCACAACACTATTTAGGTTTTTAAACGAATTTAGAAATAACAGGATGTGAAAGTGTTGTAAGACTCTGTTAAGTAGTGAGTAGTATAAATAATATAGCTCTCAAAAGCACTCAGAGAGAACTTAGAGATGGTTTATTTGTATGTATTTTAAAGAGCTAAAATAGTTCATGGAGGCAGTAAATGCTTGTCATTTTCCTATACATCATGTGGATCTTTTTAATTGTGCTCAGCATTGGATTTTAATATCTAACTGAAGTAGATTTCCTTTCTACTGCTGTACAGGTCATATTCTGAGTGAAGTGTTACTCCACCTGGGGGCGTTGCATGTAGAGAGCGGGGATAGCAGTAGTGGTAGTGTGACTGTGTTGCTTTGACAACCACCAACCCTTGGGCCAGCAAGGAGCCTGGCCAGAGACCTCAACAGAAATTGGGTACAGAATGGGCTTTGTGTGCAAGAAAGCATTTCTGATATATTAAGCAAATGTCAAAAATGCTAGATGTCAAAAGCCAGTTGCCAAGAGCTGGACAAGTTCATCTCTTATTCATGAGTATGCTCTAAGTGAGCCCATACTTAGTCTATCAATAGTCATGTAAGATTAGCTTTTGTAAACATGATTATCAGGATTTACAGCAGTTTAGTATTATAACATTAATTCAATTTACCTCAACAACCCTAATGTCAACAGCATGACTTAAAATACTGCCCAGGGACAAAGACTGCATATTATTTTGCATATTATACAAGTATTTCCTGGAAGAAAAAGTTGCTCAAAATTGTTTGTTGTTATATTGTTCAAGGCCAGGTTGGATGAGGCCTTGAGCAACGTGGTCTCTTGGGAGATGTCCCTGCCCATGGCAGGGGGGTTGGGACTAGATGATCTTTTAGGTCCATTCCAATCCCTTAATATTGTATGATTCTGTGATTTGATCATGATGAACTTTGTGCATATAAAATACTGTCTAAACATCATGTTCTCTCATTTTCTACTTCAATCATCACAAACTGGCATAGGAACTGTAGCTGCATAAATGAATTCTGTGTTTTGGAAATCAGTACATCTGTATATGTAAATATCTGGATTAAGTGGAAATTTCAGGAGGTCAGGTACACATTTGATTATCCATATGCATACACAAATACACACATATATCTATTATACATGTATCTTGGTGTACAAATACACACCTGTATGTATCAGTGAACACACCAGTATTTCTGTGTATCAAGATGCACTAATAGCACTTGGTTTAAGATCAAACTTGTATATCTAGACTTACAGTCATGTATCAGAATTTGACCGCTGTTCATCTCTGTATGCATTGAGAAATAAATGAGTAATTGTATTTTTCTATTTTTATATTTTTTTCAAATACACATAGTCTAAAATGCTAAAAATACTCTCTATAAATACACCAAGGTACAGGAGCACTTTAATGCCAAAAGCAATATGCCAGAAAACATAAAGTTTTCTGAGAATTTTGAAACAGAAAATTTGATACAGAGTGAGTATGTTTAACTGCTTTTCAGGGGCCAGGAGAAGGAAAATTTCTGGCTCCAGAGGCTAGGTTACACCTTCAAAGAGCACAAACTCCACCTAGTGATAGGTTTGATAGTGAAAGTTTAGAAATATAACAATTATAAACCACATTCTCAGTTGTACGACAGGATTGTGAAAATGAGAAATAAGCAACGTGGTCTCTTGGGAGATGTCCCTGCCAGTAAAAAAAAAACAAAAAAACAAAAAAAACCAAACAAAAAAAAAAACAAACAACCCAGAAAAAATGTACTGTAAATGTTTCTGGACATTTTCCTTTCTGGACTTTCAGTAATCAAACACCCTCACACTTGTGAACTTGTTAAAAAGAACCCTTAAATTAATACACATACACACCTAACTTGTTTTATTTATTTAATATTTTTTATTACTGAGGAAGACATGTAAAAAAAAGACATTCCAATGGGTGAATTTGTTCCCATTTCTTGTTAAGTAAAGTGTGTGGACAAGATAAATGTACAAGTCCCTGAACCTGCTTAAACATACAGCAGTTTACAATGCATTACATAAACTTTTGTAGCATTAGATTTAAGGGTAATATTACATTTTAAAGTAATATTCTCACTAAATTAGTTCACCTTTAAAAAAAGAAATTGTCCTTATGGTAACAATTTCTGACTGATCTCCCCTTAAAAAATTAATTAAAGTTCATTTAAATTAATGAGGGCACCATTTACCTTATTCCTCCTATTTCACTTTACTGTTCTCAACAGTATCCACATAGAACAGAAACCACATGTGCATTCATGAAAACAAGAAAATATGTAAATATAATGTAGAAAAAAATAGCTTATGTAAGGTTCATTGCAGAGCACAGGAGCAGCCCAAAGAAAAATAACAGAAACAAAAGGATCTTAATTAACTCTGGCAAAGGATGACCCAAACATCCAGGTTTTAGTATGATGATTACTGCAGCACAGAGGAGGCCCCATGAAAGAATCTGGGCACCTGCCATAATTTCAAGGACAAGGCATTCAGGTGAATCAAATTCTAGGACAAAAACTATGCTGACCACTTCTGACCATATTATATAAAATTTAAGCGACTCTGAAATTAGGAGAAAACAATAATCCAAAGGCAAAATGTGGCCAAAGGCATATTAAAATCTGTTCATATGTCAGCAAAACTAAACAACATTTTCCTACGTTTTCTACAAAGATAATCTCTCTCTTGTAAAGTATTATGAAAAGTACCCAGTTTTAAAATAAGTCTTTGTTTTATATTTATGTAAGAACTTGTGTATATTTGTAAAAAACTCTAAGCATATTTTAATAAGGGGCAAACAGAGGCCCTGGATTACATTCATCATGGTAAGGGGCCAGAGGTCTATGGGGCCAGACAGGATCCACCCAAGGGTACTGAGGGAGCTCTTGGAAGAGCTCACTGAGCCACTTTCCATCATTTATCAGCAGTTTTGGCTAAAAGGGGAGGTTCCACATGACTGGAAGTTGGCAAATGTGATGCTCAACTACAAAAAGGATCAGAAGGACAATGTGGAGAACTACAGGTCTACCAGCCTGCCCTCAGTGCCAGAGAAGGTCATGGAGCAGATCATCTTGAGTGCAACCACACAGCAGGAGCAGGGACAAGGAGGGGATCAGGCCCAACCAACATGGGTTTAGGAAACCATGCAGTGCTACAGCCTGGGGGCAGAGCAGCTGGAAAGTGGCCCAGCAGAAAAGGATCTGGGGGAACTGGTCAACAGCAGCTGAACATGAGCCTGAGTGTGGCCAGGAAGGCCAAAGGCATCCTGAGCTGTATTGGGAACAGTGTGGTCAGCAAGGATAGGGAGGTGATTGTCCCTCCGTACTCGGCACTGGTGAGGCCACGGCTTGGGTACTGGGTTCAGTTTTGGGCCTCACACTTCAAAATGGACATTGAGATGTGAGTCCAGAGAAGGGCAACGGAGCTGGTGAAGGGTGTGGAGCACAAATCCTGTGAGGAGCAGCTGAGGGAGCTGGGTGTGTTTAGCCTGGAGAAAAGGAGGGTCAAGGGGGGACCTTATTGCTCTCTACAACTCCCTGAAAGGAGGCTGTAACCAGGTGGGGGTTGGTCTCTTCTCCCAGGTAGCAAATGATAGGACAAGAGGAAATGGCCTCCAGTTATGCCAGAAGAAGTTCATGTTGGATATTAGAAAAATTTTCGTCATTGAAAGGACTGTTAAATTAACTGCAATAGGCTGCCCAAGAAAGGAGTGGAGTCATCATCCTTGGACGTGTTGAAAAGGCTTGTGGATACAGCACTTGCACACATGATTTAGTGGTGACGACTGTGGTGCTGGGTTATGATTCTAAGGGTTATATTTATTGTTAATCTGTACTAAATTTTCAGAAATCAGATTTCATTTAGAGGGAATGCCAGTAATTAGAAGAGTCAGTTTGTCACGTCTGCTTCTTCACCTAATTAAACCCCCAAACTTTCTACTCTTTCATACCAATCATAAGATTCATTGCTCCTGAAGAAAAGCCAGGCTACCTGAGAAAAACATGAATATTCAGGCCATAATGATCTCGTTTTTATACCAATATATGTCATAATAACTCTGGTTACATTATTTTCCTGTAGGAAAAGCTTCACTACAGACTCATGAAGCTATGGGTGTCCAAAGAATATAGGCGTAGAATCCATGTGAAACAAGAGTGATGTCCAGTATTCACTAGTCCTGATTCTGTAAGGAAAGAGGCCCATCAGCTTATGCCACTTTCAGCAGGAACAAAGGTGTTTAGCACCCCTCAGAAATAAAAGGTTTCTCAAAGGGCCAGTTCGGCAGGATACTTCCTTACATACTTACGCTGCTCTCATCTACTGTTTCCAATGGCACTGCTGCCGTACAGGAAATTGGGCACATACATGCCTGTATTCCACATTTCACATTAAAACACCATATTTTGTTTTAGAACACCAACAGGTAAGGCCACAGAACTCCAGCAAGGTGCTGACAAACATATCAATTTGAACAATTAAAATTACCAATAAATATCAAGGAAATCATCTGCCTATTTAAAATTACAGCAATAAAATTGATCAAAAAGAGCAGCCACCAACATTGTGAGTCATAACTGTTTTCAAGTAAACATTGCACTCTGTGCTTCAAGACTGTCACGTTATTACATATTATAACAGTGTTAAAGTACTATACACGTATTAACTTTCACCCTTCTGTCCTGGTTAGTCACAGTTTCACTGGAATTCTCCAATGTATGATTCTGATTTTCATCCTTACTGTCTTCACCAGGCAAATCTTCTTTTTCTTTTTCTTCACTCTGTAATGGCTTTTCAGATCTGTCTTCCTTTCTGCTACATACATTCTTATGGCCTGTCAGTGGCTTTCGCTTAAACAGGGAAAACTGAAGTAAAAAAACAGGTAAATAGTATGTGCAAAACAGTTAGCTGTGAAATACAAGAATAAAAAAACACAAACCCTTTTGTACATACCAAGGTCGAATGAGGTTGTAAACTTCTCCTTGGTAAAATAAATGATTTTTTAAAAAGAAAATGACTGCTTTAAAATGTTCACCGAAAATCTTTGCAATATCTGAAGTGTGTCAAAATAGAGAATCAGAGAAGTTAAACTGCACACTGTACAGTTTGTACAAAATAGTGCAAGTAGTGCAATTATTTGTGTTTCTTTCAAATAAGAATCTGAGGCAAGGTCCAAAAAATACAGGCTCAGATCTCCAAAGCTCCAGAGCAGTAAATGCCTAATATGCTTCCTTAAAAACATGTGTACTCCCATTAACGACAGTGCTTGTGTGTCAGTGAGACTACACACGTGCTCAAAGATAAGTGGTGCTTAATGTTTCTGTTCAACAGGAAACACAGCAGCCAGTCTCTGCAGAAGCCTCTGGATCCTAAACCTGTAAGAAATTCCGTATCAGGTACTCCTCAAGACGCTGAAACACACATATAGATAGATAGATAGATATGATCACAAAATCAGTGCATGTTGGAAGTAGATGCAAGGTCAACTAGACCAGCTGCCACTTTCAGAGAGAAATATAGGGGAAAACACTTTCAGAAAGTGTCCCATAGGAATCAAGTCCTAAGTTTTCACCTCACCAATATGTGATGTAGTGCACCCGTCTTTTATGGATGTGCCATACATGAACAGGTGATAATGGGTTTTATCTCATTTCTACTGACAGAAGTACTATGATTTCTTTTAATAGAGCTATTATTCAGACAATGTTATTTTATAACAAAATAAAATCTTATATAGAAGGAACAGGTTGCCCAGCAGTTTATTTATGCAGATCATGTAAGTTGAGGTGTTTGTATTGGTAACTGCCCACTGCCTTCTTGGTCACTGGCAAAAATTGAAGGAAAACGTACTTTTTTTCTCCCAACAGTTCTTCCAGTTATTTGGTCATCAGTGTTCTCTGAAGAATTTTTCACAGTGTGATTGTCAGTGCTTTCTTCTTCTACAATAACAAACATTTATATTAACTTCCTTCTGATTCATGCAAATCAGAAAAATATCACAGAAAATCATTAAGAAAAACCCAACCCAAACCAATCCTGTTCCTCAAGTTATTTTTGAAGTAAAAGTCACTGGATAAAATATTAAAAAATCTTAAATCAGGGATCTAAAAAAAAAACAAAAAAAGCAATCATAATAGTCTGTTTAACTTGATGCTCAGTCTGACTATTTTTATTTTTTAATTTCTCTATATAATGCCTTTATATTACTACCCAGATGCTCAATTTTCAAGAACAGAACAGTGGCAGTGACACTATGTAAAATATTTTGACTTGACACTCATAGTTTCCTCTTACAGAAAACAATGTCTTGCACACTGATTTGAAAGTATATTCTAATTTGGGAAAGCTGACTTTTAGGGCAGGAGTTACGTTTCAGCATGAATTTTATTCCATAGAAACAATTCTGGGAAAAGAAAAACTTTCCATCTGAGTTGATGTTCCTGTGTTTAAATTTTCCTGTAGTCCTTGTAGGAATCATATAAATTTAGAACTTAATATCAAAACTTCCAGATCACTGAAGAATGGAAAATTGTTTAGGCACCCATCTTGTACAAGCTATTTCCATTATAATATTGAAAATTAATGGCATAGCTTCTTCATTTTAGAGGCTGCTGTCTTTTTTACACCATTTTTTAAAATTTTCTTTCAAAGCAGCAATTGCAAATGATTCCAAAATTTCTCAAATAAAGGAAGTCCTTCACATATGGGGCACCCAATTTCATGCTCCCCAGCTTTTCTAGAGGAATACAGAGTTCACCTAAACTATCATCAAGACTGCTAGAAACACCTAGACTTCGACCCTCATGTGTTCAGTAATTACCACACTTCACCTGAAATAATCTGTGAACTTAATGAGGAAATGTCAGTTGACAAACATGAGGAAGACTTGACCAGCTTCTCAATACAATTACAATTGGCCCTCTTGCACTTTGCGCCCCACATATTGCAGCTTCAGATCTTAGCGGCATGATTTTTTAGCGATGAAGGAGGCCCCTTTTCGCAACTGCATGTGCACAATCTGCCGGTGTGGCGGTGGCAGCAGCGGCACCATCGCCTGCAGTGCCGCTCCCCCGGAACCACCACCGTGCAGTTATGAAACTGTGTCCCTGGCTGAGCTGAAAAGGGGTTTTTCCCAGAGTGGGGTGGCTGCGGGTGCCGGGAAGGGCCGACACAAACACTGATACACAGCAACACAGTGCCGAAACAGTGCTGGGGCCGCATGAGGGTGTGGGGCAAATTTGCATCTTAATGAGTTGCCATTCAATGCAGAAGTAGGGCTTCGCAGATCCAAATTAAGACCGTGGGTCTGCGATATAGGAGACCCGACTGTACCATGATTTTGGCACTGCACAACTGGAACTGCTTTGAGCAAGTAAGATACAGTCCTGCTAGGAGAAAGTCCTCCTCATGGATTTCCTCCAATACATCATGGGGGAAAATATTTCTTTCTTTCAAATCATTAACAATTCACCGTGTTTTGCCTCTCAAATTTCAATGCCGTTAAAGAGCTGCTTTAGCAAGTACTGATAATAACTGTGTCATTCAGTATTTTTATAATAGAGGTTATTAAGAAAAGTTTAATATTTTGAAATGTTTCATCTTCAGAGCATCCAATTCACAGGAACTGTATTCTTACCTTGCTGAGTGATGGCCTGAGTAGTCTGTTCTGTCTATAGAGAGACAAAAAAAATCTCTACTTTCAAATTTGTTTACAAAAAAAGAGATATTTAAGTATTAACACTTACATGTGTTACTCTGTTTACCAAACCCACACCAAACAACTTTGTATTTACAGTATAGCTACACCGAAATTCAAAGTAATGTTACTTAAAGAACCAGATTCTTTCAGAGACCAGTAATTTAATAGGAGTAAATGCTCTTACCTCTCCAGTTTCCACTGAGCTATTATCATTTTTCTCTTCCTCAGGTGTTTTAGTATGTTTCTCTTTTTCATATTTTTCCTCTATTTCCTCTTCTTTCTCTGTTCCATCTCCTGATTCATCTCCTTCAGTTACTTCTTCTGCTTCTTCCATTTTTTCTTCTTCTGTTTCTTCTTCTTCCTCCTCATCGTCTATCTCTTCATCTATCTCTTCGTCTTCAGACAAGTCTTGTTCCTTTTGACAAAATTGCCAAAACATAATTTTGAAACTCGTGCTGCACAAAGATATCATGGTCCTCATCCTACACCAGTTCATCATACACCAGAATTTGACAAAGACCAAGCAAACTCAAAGGACAATGTTCCAAGGAATAGATGGAGTAAGGACAAATATGTAAGACCTCATTCAAGGTTTAATAATTTTAATAGATTTAAAATAAAAACAGGCCTCCAGCGAACATTAAGAGTGCAGCTGACTTTTATTTTTTGCCAATGTGTATCTCCTTAAAGCAAAAATAGTGAAAACAAACTTTTCTTTGGAAAAAATATTAATTTTAAGTGTTCAATATATGCATAATTGACAAAAGCAGTAGTAATTCCAGTACAAAAAGAAAATAAAATCTATTTCCCAAAAAATTAATGAAGAAATAATGTGATACAACATTTTGATTCATGTGATTTAATACTGACATCATAATTTGTATTATTAGTGTCAGCCCTGGGTAAACCTTCCGTATAGTAAAATAAAATAGCCAAGGGCATTATAAAATAAATTTTAAAAAGCACAAATGTTATTTTTGTAAAAATGTGTAGAAAACGAACCAGTCTTATCCTTCTCACTCCGTGCAATCAGATTGCCATTACTGTGCCATTATGTATTTAGAACAGCATCAAATACAATATTTAAAACACAAACATTCCCCTTCCCATTGAAGAAATATAAGGGCCTGTATCACGTCCAAGCTGGCCTTTCGATTTCAATCAGGTGAAGCCTTATCATTGTATCAGGATGCCCAGAAGGGAGAGGAACATTCCTGTTTCACTAGAGCCCATGTCACGATGATAATCAGTGGGAAGTATCCGCATGCTCTCCTGGAAGTGTGGCAGAGGAATGGTCTTATACTGAACACCCTTGTATACCTGAGTCCAAATATTGTCTCCTACCTTTTGTAAATGTTTCACTTACTCCCTCTTACTTCTTTCAACTTTTGCCTTTGCCTCCACAATGACTGTTTTCATGGTCATCAGAAGGTCACTTCCTAGTCAGGAAGGAGGAGACCACTAGATAATGTTTCTAGAGGTGGGAGCACAGAGCTCTTTGATGGAACTCCTTTCCTAAGCACCAATCACACATCCTAGGAATCTCAGACATCCTTACATGGAATTTATGGAGATCTGCATTATTCTGGATCCCAGCTCACAGCCTACAGCACCTAAAATCACACCAGATGGAATTGTTTTGGCAACGGAGCCGTGCTACTCGCTGAAGGGTAAAAAAATGTGGAGGTGAGAGACCTTCCTTTTACTCCAAAGAAGTCACCTACTGTTGTTTAATGAACAGCTCCCCAGACTGACCCCACTTCCATTTCCTGCATTTGGAGCTTACCACAGGTGTCTCTGGGTCACCTCAACTGCTCAACTCCTAAAATAGCCCATTCTGAATCAGCACAGTTTTATTACTATCATTTCTGCCTGCCCTTTTATAAGCATGTTTTGGAGAGTTTTTACCAATGGAAGAGAATGTCACGTCACAGACTACTTTAAAAGGTGACTCATGTGACCATTAAAAAGAATATTTGAAGAATCTGAGACCGCTAATTAAAGCATATATGTGTGGGTATATGCAGATCTATAGGCTGGGATTGGAGTGGCTGCAGGAGGATCAGGTGGAAAGAGACCTGGGAGTGCTGGTGGATAGAAAACTTAACATGAGGCAGCAGTGTGCCCAGGTGGCCAGAAAAGCTAATGGTATCCTGGCCTGCATCAGGAATAGTGTTGTCAGTAGGACTAGGGAAGTTATTCTCCCCCTGTACTCAGCACTGGTTAGACCACATCTTGAGTACTGTGTTCAGTTCTGGGCTCCTCAGTTTAAGAGGGATGTTGAGATCCTTGAGCGTGTCCAGAGAAGGGCGACAAGGATGGTGAAGGGGCTGGAACACAAGCCCTATGAGGAGCGACTGAGAGAGCTGGATTGTTTAGTCTGGAGAAGAGGAGGCTGAGGGGAGACCTTATCGCTCTCTACAACTACATGAAGGGAAGTTGTAGTCAGCTGGGTGTCAGTCTCTTCTCTCTGGCTACCAGTGATAGAACAAGAGGACACAGTCTTAAACTGCGTCAGGGGAGATTTAGACTTGACATTAGGCGGAACTTTTTCACAGAGAGGGTGATCTCTCAGTGGAATGGGCTGCCCAAGGAGGTGGTGGAGTCACCGTCCCTAGAGGTGTTTAAGAAAAGGTTGGATGAAGTTCTTGGTGACATGACCTAGATATTAGGGTAGTGTGTTATAGGTAGGATGATGTGTTGGTAGTAGGATGGCAACAGGTCAGGTTAGGTAACAGGTTTGACTAGATTAGATTAGGTAACGGGTGATAGGTTATAGGTTGGACTTGATGATCTCTATGGTCTTTTCCAACCTTACTGATTCTGTGATTCTGTGATTCTGTGGGTATATGTAGTATTTTATATATATATATATATATATATACACATGTATGTTATACACAGGTTCACAGGTTATTCTGAGTTATGCATATAATTTCTTCATTATTCTCTTTCATCATGTTTTAGGGAGTTTCTTTTCCTATTCCACTCTAAATTCCTTTTTCATAGAAAGATAATGCTCTAATACGTTCAATAGTTTCACCTCCAAAGATGAGACATGAAGCTGACTTGGCCAAGGTCATACACAGGAAGTCAAAAATACTAAAGAATGTGCAAGAGAAATATTTCAAAGTGTTTTCATTTAATCTCGAGGTTCTGGTTTCTTCAAGGACAGAACAGTGGTTGGTACTATGAAACAGCCTTTAACATTTTTTACCTCTAATATATCAGTACAGCAGAAAAAGGGTCTAGAAAAAATGACCTTGCAGACTTAACACACTATACAGATTACTGTATAAGTGTCTTCTTTGATCAATATTTTGCATGCATTTATTCTGGTTTTCCTGTAAATCCAATGACAAGACATTCTTAAGTAGGAATTTGTTGTTTCCAAGCTTTAGGGAAAGAATGTCCTTACTTGCTCTGGTTTTGGCAAAAGTATTGCCTAAGTGGGTATGACTGTCTTTTGTTAAAATGGCTGCAGCTGGATTTTCTTTGGGCAGATTAATCCAGAATAATGACTTTTCTTTTCAGAATGTTCTATAAAAGTGTGGTCTTATATTTACAGGAGAGAGGGGGAAAACTTTAACTCTATTCCATATTGTTCTCACCTGGTGTCATGCTCTGGCTAAAAGAAAGTCTCTTGAGGCTGAAAACTTGTCTCATGGTAGATCTTGTTCAAATGACAGCTGCAGCCAGGGTTTCTCCACATTGCTGTAATTATTTCATTGTGGATCCCCTTTGCATCATTTATAGAAACTGAGCTTTGACAGATGGGCTGTTCATTAGGATGTCAGAAGAACAGGCTTATGGTACCTTTCCACATCTCCTTGAAAGGGCAAAATAATGTTTGCCACCATGATTTTATGTTTCTAGGGAAGAAAATCTCAAAGCTACTGATGAGACAAATCTAGTTGCAGATCTTTTAAAGATATGGTGAAAACTCAGTAATGAACAGAGACCTGTTAATTACCACGCGTACCACTCAAAATGGGGAGTTCTGGGAAGCTTTGGTTTACAGAGATGTTTATTTTTCTAGTTGCCTTGGAAACTACTAAAAATCCACAGAGAAGATTAAAAATGAGAGTTAGGAATGAGGTGTGTAGATACATGTTTCTTCCTTGGTGGCTAAGCAGCCATAAACCAGCAATTACTTAGGAGAATTTTTAATCATTTAAGGAACAGATTTCTCCCACTACCTGCCCAGACCACTACCTTGAGACGCTGAAGAACATGCTGTGGTTCTCTTACAGGCCAATACAACAAATGAATTATATAAATAAGGAGTTCCTCTGTGAAATAGAAGACCCTTAGTAGACGGGCATTAGGTCTAAAGAGGTTGGTCAATGGGCATAATGCTTCATACGGGACTGAACAGTGCTCCTGTAGTAGAGCACTAGTAAAGACAAATACAAAATACATTTCTACAGACTATCTTTCTGCTTTGATGCAGGTCTAAAGAACAATAGGTACAGGAATCACATCCTTCTCTAGCTATCATTTTGCTCTCCAAAAATGTAGTGTACATCAATGTCACTCCTGAATTGTTCATGCTGTGAGAATGCACTGGGTTAACATTGTACTAAAACAGCAACAAAAGGAACAATTTTAACCATGATCTGACATGCAGATGAGAGGAAAAAAACCTAAACAAAAAAATCCAAACAAAACCACCCCCAACTCAGTTTACTCTTTGTGGACTGTAGATATATACGTAGGCATGTAACATTTTCTTGATACTGACCATGATATCAAGGTATCTGATGGGAAGTGACTGGAAATAATGCCTGACAAAACTCTTAGCAAAGCTAAAATACACTGCTTGTATATTCTTACCTATCAGTTACAGTAAAAGCTTAACACCTTAAAATCCACATAGTACTAGAAGGGTATTTGAACTGGGCTTTCATTTTGTAGCTATTAATATACAAAAGTTACCTACTCCAAACTTCAGAGAATTATCTTTCACTTTAAGAATTACCAAAACCAGACCTGTTCACTTTGATGACTGACAAAATTCAAAGGCATAAGTACTGAAATGAGAGATTTAGCAGATTATCCTTCCAATTACAAGCAGTGAAAGAGTCAACAAGCCAGACTAGGCTGTCCTTATATATTGTATGGAGACAAACAGAAAAGCTGTGCTAGATGCACTTACAAAAATTTTGAGTAAAAAGCTTAACTTGTCTAAAAGTTAACTTGTCTAAAAGTTAATATCTAGACTTCTACTAAGTTATATTGGGCTCCAAAGTGTACAGTTCTGTGTCAAGAGCACTTGAAATAGCTTACCTGTTATTTATAACAAGTCATGTTAATTACCTTAATGCTCCTGTTGTTTAAGTATCCAGGAATATAACACAATGTTGAATTCGTAATTTGAGGCACACTGTGCAGACACTAAAACAACTGGAAATGAGTTTTATGTCAGGCAGGAGTTTCCATTGCTAAATGTCAATCAGAAATTGAGCTTTTAAGATAGTTATGCCTTCTTGTAAATAGGATGGAAGAAAACGTATCAAAGTGCTAAATGCTCTCATAATGATGCACTGATTAACCTGGACATGTGATGACTAATTACCACAATAATGCCTTTGAACATGATGGTGTCATTCTGAGTAAAATGAAACAAAATAATGCATAACATAGCTGTAAATAATGTTCTTAGAAACTGATTGAAGAGACACATTTTCCATTGTTGTTTTACCAAGGTTTTTTTCTGCTAATACTTTCTATGCAACATATTTAATTTACTAAAATTCAAACACAACAACCTACAAGTTCCCACAGATTTGTGCCATTTTTGTCAGATTTTGATTATTCACTAGAAATTAACAGAGTTCTCTAAAGAATTCTCTTCCCTCAGCAAGTGGGAATGAATTTTTTGTTTATTTCCCACGATAAATCAACATCTGAAACAGCTCAGATGTACTACAGCTTTCATATGCAAATCTGTTACCTCCTCATAAAAATTTTCTTTCTTTGGAGAACTGTCGTGGTTTGACCCTGGCTGGATGCCAGAGACCCACCCCAACTTCTCCTGAAGGAGAAAACTAAA
>WEKX01010231.1:352620-379071 GCA_013390025.1 Pitta sordida | reverse complement strand
TTGAAGGCCATGGCAGCACGGAGAGCTCAGGCAAGAACTGAGCTGTTAACCCCCTCGCTGCCAGAGCAGCAGAAAACCCCCTAAACCATAACAAGAACAAATAAATAACATAAAATTCCATGGAAAAAAAGGAAAAAACCCAACTCTATAGAACTAGAAAGAATTTTTAAGGTGTTTTTTGAAAACCGTAAAACAATCTGGAGACTGTTTACATCAAGTATAATCTCTTATGAGTTATTTTACACAGTAACATAAACACCCTCTAATGTTCAATCACTCAGAAATAGCATAACAAAATAACTCCTGGGTACTTAGGCAATTCAGATGAAATTTAATTAGCAACCCCAAATCAGAATATGTTGATGTTATCTGAAAAACTTATTGTGTCTCTGGAAGATACTATGCTGCATAAAATGAATTCTTAACGCTAACAGACACAGAGAAAAAAAAAACCCCAAACTTGGGAATATTAGCCCTCACTTATGGATGTAGATTGTGCTTATTTTCCAAATCTTTACAGAAATTTTAGTGTCTGGAGTTTGTCATGCAGCTCCCATGTGTTTGCAAGTGAATGAGGACAGGCATTACTTTCTGCTTTTATTGTGCCACATATTACAGATTACTGCATGTCTCTCCAAAATCCTGTACTTTTCATTGAAATCCTGCCTTAATCATGTTGACAATTATTCAGTGCTTGGATAAAAAAGACGAATTTTCACCGAAACACTAGAGCAGGCCGGAATCCTCTTTAAGATTCTCTTACTCAAAGGGTACCACTGCTAAAACCTCCACAGCCTAAAAGGCTGGGTCTCTCAGGGGAGAGCCCCCACTTCAATATACTCTGATGTAAACATGGCAATTTCTACACAACTCTCACTAATCTTTAAGCCCATTCTCATCTTGAGCATTTTTGAGGGCACACCCAACTTGGTAATGCACGTCCCACCACCTTCCCCATGCAATTGTTCTCCGTATCATGCCAGCACTTGTGGAATTTCTCCCCCAGCCACTAGGAGGCTGGTTTTAAAACATGTCCTGATACAGGTCACATTCAGGTTTGGAGTGTTCTTTTTCTCCTCATAGATCACAATAAAGTGCCCACTAAAAGAGTTTGAAATTTTGCAGCAGTTCTGCTGCTGTGTTTTTAAGCGTGAAAGTAGTTTTGTGCCTTTGTTACTTCCTGTAAGAAAGCCAACCTATGCCGGGGTCACTCACAATTCCAAACTTCTATTAAGGTGGTCATTATTGTTCACTTTCCAGTCAAACAGCACAGTACAGGCTCTTGTACTAACAGTGGTACACACGGAATCTGAAATACTACCATTCAATCTACTGTGATTTTTATCCTTACAGGTTCACAGGTTATTCTGAGTTGGAAGGGACCCCCAGGATCAGATAAATTCTTTGTTTAATATAATTCTGCTTAAACCTACCTGGGTTTAAATACTCCATATGACAGCACAAACACTTTATATTTCACACAAACACAAATGCCACTCTGTGTGAAAGGTACAGTAGTCATGACAAATTATAAAGCTCTAAACCCATTATGTTGAACCTGGAACGTTTCAGCAGATTGCCCTGCAGTAGAAAGAGTAATATCTGATTCTTCAGTGCTAGAAAAAAATATGTGAAATGTGAAAGCCAGAATGGTAAATATCTTTAAACATTTCAGGGCACTGATAATAAATATGTTCATAACTAAGTATCAGAGGTTGAGATAATAGCATTAATATTTGTTTAAATTATTGTACCATGAGGTTGCCAAGCAAAAAAAGCAATGGGCACTATCATAAATCCTTAAAAAAAGACAGTGATTAAGTGTACTTGCTTCTTCTTTTGGCGTTGGAAAAATAAAGACTTTGTTACTCTCAGTAGTGCAATTTTCTTATGCCACAGCTATCTCTCCAAAATCCTTTCAATATGCAAAAGTTAACCTCTCCTCTCTCCATTAAAACATATGAAAAAGCATATAAAATACTACAGCTCAGTGAGCAACTTCAGATCACAAAGACTTCGTCACTGAGGACAATGTTACAGGTTCAGCACTTGTGCAAACAATGTACTTGCTCAGTTGCTCACAGAATGCCATGGTACTTAACACTGTCATTTACTTCAATTCTACAATTAGAAATTAGTTGAAAATTTGCCCTTTTACATTTACTTTCCCTTTTTTAGCCTTTTTACAGACCTGAAGATCCCATTATTTCTGAGTTTGAGTCTGCTTCCCATAATGTTATTTGAGAGGTAAAATCTAGAACATAGTGTCATGTTGGGAGAAAGTAAGCTAAACTTTATCTTAAAGATTCACAAGGGCAATAAAACTAGTGGAGGAAAAAAACAACAAACCCCCAAAAAAGCCATGAAAACAAAAAGTAGATGTCTTTTTCTGCATGATTCCAAAAGGCCCCATTCTAAAGAATATCCCTGTACCTATCCAAATAGGACATGGGATAAAAAATACTGATTGAGAGCCTGATATTTTTTGTAGTTTGGAGAAGGACATTTTTGTTATTCAGCACCAAATATGCAAAGAGAACCACTGTCTGGATAAATGGTTTGATATTTACAGATAGAGTGATCCCCACATATTCGCGGTTCGTATATCTGCGGATTCAATTAATCGCGGTTGGACTTTCAGTGAGTTGTGAGACCGCGCACCTGCACAGGATGTCCCAGACTGGGAAGTACCAAAGGGCGCTTCCTCCATTTTAATGAGGTGTTACAGTGCGAGCCACACGCCCAGGACCGCCCCTCCAGACCTTATTCGTGGAGGGTGCGTGGCCACAGGTGGGGAGTAGTTCAATATTCATGGGTTCGGTATCTTCACGGATTTCATAACTCGTGGGACCTGCCCAGACCCGACCCCCAGCAAATTCCGGGGCATCACTGTATAATGGAGAAACCTTCCTGCTAAAATGTTGTAGGCATAAGAGAAAAGCTGCACTACAGCATATTCCAAAGTCACCTAGAGCACCCTCACCTCTAACAAGGGCTGTGAGGCAGGAGCACCAAATTGCCAGAGGTGCTTCTAATTCCTGTGCCTGCTGTAAAAGGCAGCACAGGCATCTGTAATTCTGTGCACAAATCTGTGAGAGTGTGCAGGGGGATTAAACGTTCTGAGATGAGCTGCAGAGGGGTGCTTAGAAATTCTTCGTTGCTTATTAACATTTTATGGATGTCTAATGTTGCTGTCACCTGCTGTATTGTTGCTCTTGAATTGAATGTGTAGCTAGTTGATTGCTCGTTAACTGTAATTAATAGATCAATAAACCACTTATTCTTGACTTGAATTAAACAACATAGCTGAACAGTTTTTCCATGTGACACTCATTAGGGAATAAATCATAAAGGGGAAATAAATGTGTGTGGTTTTTTTCTAAGAATGCAAGAATACAAAGACATTGAATGATGGTACCAAAAGATGAATTCAAATAAACAAAGGAGTTACTTCTTTAAACAACGTGTAAGGAAATGTAAGAAGCATTTTTCAAAATACGTTCTGGATGCTAATTGGATTAAAAATCATTTGAAAGAAAATCATGGAAGAAAAATGGCTGCTAAAAGTAATATATACATCTGCAGAAACACAGATTATTGAATATACTGGATGTATTTGGTATACTTAATGATTCCACAGAAGCTTGTATTATTCCACATGTTTGTACTATTGTAATATTTTTTCACAAGTATTCACCAGTAACCCATGGTAGAAAAAAAGATTTTAGACTCGATAGACCTTTGGTCTAAGCAGTTTTCTGTCGGTTTTCTCTCTCTATTGCAGGATTTTTTTCTCTGGTAAAAAGCACTTCAGGAGCATTTCTGCCATGGTGCTTCAGTGCTGCACATAAATCTTTTTTATGTCATAAAATACCAAATACATACTGAATTTTCACAAAAAAACACAAGAAGCAAACTTTATAAACCAGTACAAGTTAAATGGAAGTTAAGTGGCATTTTATTCCACTCGTTACCAAGTGGTTCCAAAGTTCCCTCAAAGCCCAGAAACGCTGGCACAGTGTACAATTTATGTAACAATTCTGTGGAAAACCCTTTGAAGAGCTGGAGTAATGCTCTGCTTTTCCCCTACCACAGGAATGATCCACAAAACTACATTAAAACAGTTCTCAAATCAATGAATTTTCATCCAGACAAAACAAAGGAGAGGAGATGCCCATGAGTTGGCTTCCTGCACTCTTGGAAAGCTTTATGCTCTCAACACATGTTAAAAGAGGAACAACAAATGGTCTCAACTTGCCTAAGAATTTCAATTAAAAACTACAGCCAACCAGTAAATGAAAAGCAATTTCTATCTGGAATTGGAAATCACTTATTTTAAAGTGCAATCACTTTTTTCTCCCTCCCTCTAGGAAATATTACTCACAAGAAATAATGGATTTTTTTTTCACAGCACAGTTTTATTACAGAGGTAAATTCTAGAATCCACAAATAAGTGGATGTTATATCCAAGAAACCCAGTTTTAGGCCTATAAAAATACTTTTCAATATTACCCTGAGTTTAATCACAGTAACATCTTAATCTTTGCTAGGAAAGATAAAATAACACTTCATAGCTCCACTTGGTTTCAAAAGGAAGGATTTTTCACAGCAGTTCAATGATAAAGCAGGACTTCTGAGCAATAACTGATGACCCTGTTGTCAGAGAGCTCTTTTCTTGGGAAGTCCATTTAACTCTTAAAATATTGCACTCTATCAGAATGTGAGGATACTTACCATGTTCCGAAGACAAAGACAAGGTGTTCCAGACAATTCTAATGTTTGAAACAAATTTCACATGACTGAAGTGATCTTACCTTCCAGTGCAGAAGGGGTGAGTGAGAGAAGGACTGAACTGGACTAGAATCTACTGGAAAACTACTAATCTACTACAGGCTTTTTAGAAAATAAATTCTGGAGACATTATGTCAAAGATAGTTTAATGCCAGTATCTTACAAAACAGTATTAAAAAAGTTTCATAATCTCAACAGAAGTATTGATTCCATTAACATTTTTATTGAATGACATTTACTCATCTTGACTCCTTTCTTTGTCTGTCTTCATAACTATGAATGTCAATACTGAGCTCTGTTTACAGAAATTTCCCAGACCACCCATTAGCACAGCAATTAAGTAACAATGCAGTGTGATGAGTCCCTATCCCTTCTTTAGCCAGTTCAACTCATAATGGTTGAAATAGTAATGCAATATATTACAAAAATAATTTGCAAGATTCTTTTGTGTTTTGTGAGGAAATTCCATAAATATTAGCTTCTTCTTTTCCAAAACTGATTTAGACTATCTTATCACTTTCTTTACTACTCCATCTGGCTTCTTGATTTATGTCTTTTTGGAGATAACAGATGTGATTTTTTTTAGGAGGGAAAAAACACAGGTCTCCTCCCATGAGCGGCTTAGGCTCTGATCTTGAGAACATACATATGCCTCCCACAGCCACAAAATATATTCCCTTCCTTGAGAACCTTAGAGTTATATGACTAATATAATGTAGTCTTTTGTAGGCAGATATAAAAAAGTAAGAAATGTTTTACAAGTCTATTTTCAAATTCTTGTCACCAAGTGTGATAGTTGAAAATTATCCCTGAACAAATGCATTCTGACTCTAAAGTAATCTAAGCCAGGTTCTGAGAAATGTGTATTTGCACATACTTGTGTGCTGTACACCAAAATAAGAAGTCAACCTTAAGGCCTTAAAGCTCAAGCCACCACTTACCTGGGCCTGCATTTCCATTTACCTCCCATCAGTCAAGCCATGTAAATTTGGCAACTTGCCCTTTCTTTAATTTAAGTGGAGTCTTCAAACATTTCACCAATGTATGAACAGAGGAAAAGTAGAAGGAATGAATATGGAGTGATACCAAAATTGAAAAATATGTATATTTACTAGTTCAGTGACACTCCTTTGATAAAAGGCACATTAACAAGTAAGCTGTCCTGAAACTAAAATTGATGCCTTGCTGATTCAAAGGCAAAGAAGATTACACTGTTACAATGTATAATTCATGTTGTCAGCATCACATTACAATTTAATTAAGAGGCAAACAGAGCTTACCTCCTCAGCAATTATTCCTCTAAATCTCTGTCATACATGACACACATGATTGTGAACATGACTGTATCAACAATATATTATTTCTCTCATAAAACCTTCCAACATCTTGTCACACATCTGAACATTTTCTTTGGTCTTTTTCAAGAAATTGGCACTTAAATTGTATGCATAATAATCTATTTTGACTACGGGAAACGTTTCTTTTAAGTAACAAAAATCAATCTCCTATAGTTACAAAGTTTCCTGAATAGGCTTAAGATGCATGTCCAGTAGTCTATGCTACTTTAGTGTTAAATAATGAGGTAGCACATTGTTCCAGAATTGTTCTGAATTATGTAAACCATTTGCTACATGCTGTTTGGACTTCATTTTTTGCTTCGAGCTGCTTGGTAAAGCAGTACTTTCTGTCTTTTCTGGCTTCCTGGGTTTGCTTTTCTTTTCTGGAAGCTTATTACTATAATTTTTTCTTTTGTCTTTTGTTTTTTCCTCTTCCTCTCCTTCTTCCTCATCTGCCTCATCCTCTTCGCCCTCATCCTCATCCTCTTCTTCTTCTTCCCCCTCTCCCTCTTCATCTTCTTCTTCCTCCTCACCCTCTTCTCCTTTTTCTTCTTCCCCCTCTTCCCCTTCTTCTTCCCCCCCTTCCCCTTCTTCTTCTCCCTCTTCCACTTCTTCTTCTTCTTCTTCTCCCTCTTCCACTTCTGCTTCTTCTTCTTCTCCCTCTTCCACTTCTTCTCCTTCTCCCTCATCTGCTTTTTCTTCTCCTTCTTCCTGCCCTTCCTCTTCTTCCTCGTCTCCCTCTTCTTCTGCCAATCCTTCTTCCTCATATCCTTCTTCCTCATATCCTTCTTCCTCATCTCCCTCTTCCTCATCTCCCTCTTCCATTTCCTCTTCTTCCTCATCTCCCTCTTCTTCTTCCATTCCCTGTTCTCCCTCATCTCCCTCTTCTTCTTCCATTCCCTCTTCTACTTCATCGTCTCCAGCTCCCTCTTCTTCCTCCCCTACTCCCTCATCTTCTTCCACCCCTTCTCCCTCTTCATCTTCCCCTTCCTCTTCTGCATTTTCGCCTTCCTCTTCTTCCTTTTCATTTTCTTCTCCCTCCTCCCCTTCTGCTTCTGCCTCTGTTCCTTCCTTTTCCTCATCTTTTCTTTCCTCTTCCACTTCATCCTCTCCCTCTTCTCTTTCTTCCACTCCATCCTCCCCCACTTTTTTAGTTCTTGTATTTGCATCTTCCTCTTCTTCAGATACCTCTTCCTCCCTCCCTCCCAATGATTCTCTTAACTCCTCCTCCTCACCCTGTTTGTCTTTTTCATTCTCCCTTTCTTCATTTTCTTCTTCCTCTTCCTTTCTATCTTCTCCTTCCTCTTCTGCCTCTGACTCTTTATCTTCCTCTCCCTCTCCACCTCCTTCCTCACTCTCATCTCTTTCCTCACTTTTAATCTGTTCTTCCTTTTCTTTTTTAGTGCCTTCCACTTTTGCATACTTCTCCACATCTTCCTTTTCTCCCTCACTTGGTATTTCTTCTTCCTCCATCAACCTGCCTTGCTCATCTCCTTGATCTTTGCCATCCTCCTGCCCCATCTCTTCAATCTCCTCTGCACCCTCATTCTCACTGTCTCTTTCAGCCTGTGATTCCTCTCTTTCATCTTCTTCCTCATTATCTTTTTGGTCTTCACCTTTTACTACTGAAACTTCATCTCTATCTTTCTTGCCCTCAGTTTCTTCTTCCTCTCCTAATTTACCTTCACTGTCAATTGTTTCATCTAGCTCTTCTTTTTCACATCCACCCTTTTCACTCCCTTCACTCTCCTGCTCTTGATCAGATTCCTCCTCATTCTGAATTTCTAACTGCTCATCTACATCAGATTTAGCATCAGAGTTTGTTTCTTCCTCATTCCGGCTTTTCAAATCAATTTCTTCCACGCATTCTTTCTCATTGTTTGTAGTTTGCATCTCCTCAATCTCACTTTCTTCTTTTTCCAAGTCCAAATCTTTCACTTTCTCTACTGTTCTCCTTGACTTCTGAACATCTCTGCCTTCATAGTGGTCCTCTTCCTTTATCCTTCTCCTAAGAATGTATTTTTCCAGATCATAACTACTTTCCTCAGTTGAAGATGATGACATGCTTACAGATACTTGTTTCAAAAATTGATGTTTTTTCTTAAACCCTCTCTGCTCTGCACTACTTTCTTCTCCTTTGACATGTATTCCTTCAAACTTCTCAGATTTTTCAACAACATCCTTTATTTTGTTTTCACTTTCTATTGCTTCTTGACTTCCTTGCTTTTCAACAGGATTGTATTTTGCAACAATTAAGGAATCAGTCTGGTGGGGCTGCTCCCTGGATGCAGAAGGAAGTACCTCTATTTTGAGGGATTGCTTAGATTTAACAGCTTTTGACTTTTTATTGGCAGAATTTGTTTTGTCAGACAGAATTTGATTTTCTATTGGAAGATTGTAAGTTACTTCTTCTCTGAAAAATTCAGGACTGTCCACATATTCTTTTTCCCTTTTCACTAATCTGGTTTTGTCCTCAGTAATTTGTTGAACATCCTTTTTCAAAGTACTAACATCTTGTACATGCTTAGATTTACCTTTCCCTGTACTTTTTTTGGCCACAGGCTTCCCTACAAAGGCACTGCTCTTTTCTAAATCTTGTCCTGGTGACTCTGAAAGTGAGGACTGCTTTTGTAAGGAGCCAGAGTCTAATTCTGAGCCCTCCTTCGTGAAAGCAGAGTCCTTGCTTTTCAGCCCACCCTTACCAGCTCTTTTCAGTTTCACATTTTTATTGTTCTTCTATTCCACACGAGAAGCAGAAAATTAAAAAGAAAGAAAAAAAGCATTAAAGACAAATGACAGCAAAAGAAAAAGGTTATATAAAAGCATCTGAACAAGAAAAGAAACAATTTGTGGGAGGGGATTAAGAGGAAGCATAAAAGGTGGAGTATTTCACATGAAATGAATTTACAGGTGCACATGAGAGCAGTGTAACGTTCTGTCAGTGGCCCATGTACTACCACACCCTTCCCACTCTCCAAGCACTCCAAGGGAATGCAGTAGGGATGGTGCATCCAGTACCACATCCCATGAGCCAGAGCAGATGCAATGAGTGAGGCTGTGTGGTTACAAGGAAATAAGTACAGTTCCCTCACGCCTTCCTCCACCTTCTGCCCACCAACTTCTGATGAGCTCGCTGCTATGCTCTTTCTAAGAAGTTTGAAAATCTGTTGTCTTTCAGCTTTAAATTTTATGCTTATCTAACAAATTCTGCAGACTATTTTTTAAAATCTAAAATAAAATTAGAAACACTATAGCAAAACGCTGAAAAGCTGCAACACTTTAGGAGTGATGTAGGAAATGTCATAATTAATTTCATCATTAATAATTCATAATTTAAGTTAACGGTAATTTAATTTAATAATTAAAACCAGAATTATTGTTCCTTTAAATATACTCCATGGTGAATATCTGTAATTAAAATCTTTACTTATAGTATGTCCCAAAAGTCAGTTGAAATATTTTCATGTCAAGAAACCAGTAGAAATGTATTTTATCAGCTTAAGTTACATGTGTACGACAATCTCTTGCTCATTAAATTGGTGAAATATTATACACTCTCATCCCAAACCAAACTGGATATGAGCTCTTTGTGTCTGCATAAATTCTCTCTGACTTCAGCCAGCTTCTTAGAATTTCAGCTCATGGATACCCACAACATTAGCAAGAAGAGTTCTATAAAATTTGCCTAACTTTTTTTGCCTAGTAAAAACAATGAAGTACTAGGATAATACAAGAATTGCAGATTTTTTGGACATTAGAATAAGTACACATGCATATAATAATTAGTTAAAGTACCTTCTGTTTTTGGAGTGGTGATAATTCCACTGACCAGTCACTGGGATTCAATTTCATTGCGTGTGTCTGCAAAAAATAAGATCCTTCTTAAATAACTAATAGGAAAAGCTGCATCACCATCCAGCTACTTTATGAACATTTTAATATTATTGCACAGTCAGTTTGAGACAAATCTGTATGATCATTCAACTGCACTATTTCATTTCCACTCCCTCGTTTACTGCTTATAAAGAGACTCGTAACAAGATTAAATGGCCTGTAGAGACTAAATGTTACATGGCCTTTCTTACAGCCCACAAGCACATTTGAGATCCACCTTCCACTCACTGTGAAGTTGGGGCTACAAATACAGTGATCCCCAGGGATTCGGGGTCAGGTCTGGGCAGGTCCCGTGACGTGNGGGGTGGGTCTCTGGCATCCAGCCAGGGTCAAACCACGACACACTTGTAGCCAGAGTGAAGAGACCAACACCCAGCTGGCTACACCTCCCTTTCAGGTAGTTGTAGAGAGCGATAAGGTCTCCCCTCAGCCTCCTCTTCTCCAGACTGAACAATCCCACATGAACATGTCCAAAAACCCAGAAATTTCCCTTGCAGTTTAATGCCTTTATCTGTTCTACATAAAGCAAAAAAGCCAAAAGGCAAGACAATGTTGCGTATTAATAAGTGGGTATGCACAGTGAGATTTTGGTCATCCTATCCCATATATTCCAAATTATAAGACAACATTCTCTGCTGCTCTTTAAGTTCTTCTGGTTTAATCACCAAATTCTTTTTCAAAACAGGGAGTGTGGACAGTTCTGGTTTCCGATTCCCAAGAACTTTCATCAACAATATGACATTCAGGGTTTTTCCTCCTCCTCCTGTCATACCCACCAATAATATNCTCACACTGTAGCACCTCATTAAAGCAGAGGAAGCGCCCTTTGGTGCTTCCTGGTCCAGGACATTCTGTGCACATGCGTGGTCTCACAACTCACTGAAAATCCAAACACGATTAATTGAATATGCGGATATGCGAGCCGCAAATATGTGGGGGATCACTGTATAACACCTTATTACCTTATCATCACAACCTTCAGTTTAACATCCAGTTTAATACCACAGNTCTGCTCTTTAAGTTCTTCTGGTTTAATCACCAAATTCTTTTTCAAAACAGGGAGTGTGGACAGTTCTGGTTTCCGATTCCCAAGAACTTTCATCAACAATATGACATTCAGGGGTTTTCCTCCTCCTCCTGTCATACCCACCAATAACATATGTTGCCAGTATAGAGAAACTGAAGCAACTATGCTGTAATAGATTGTTTTCATTCAGACTCATTATTTTGCAAGTTTGCCTGATGAGGTTTTTTTCAAATTTCCTGTTTCATTCTGATAAATGCTTCAAAATTGATTCACAATAAGTACAAAATCAAAGTGGAGAAGGAAATCTAGTACATAAAGTCTGCGATATGTAAATAATTTCTCACTAAATTAATGAAAGCCATGTTGTGCATTGTATCTGAAAACATTTTTTCTTGTAAATCAAGTTTTATAATTGTGAAATAAATGGTATGCACAAGCAGACTGCTGAGTTATAAGTACTTTTAGGTACAAACAAATAGTAATTTCTGTAAAATGTGGAATCCCCAACTTCTATGAGCTGAATCCACAGAGAGTTTCCATTCCACTGAAGTTTAAAAAAAAGAAAAAAACCAATTCTCTCTTGAATGCTCTGCATTAAGACCAGGACTTGTCCTTTCCACTGACAGAATAAAATGTTTTGGAAAAGTGTGTAAATGATAGGTGAATGTGTTTTTTAAATAAAAGAGGTATGTACGAACAAGCCTCTTTTCCAAACAGGAAAAGATAGCTCTTCTGCTTCATTTCCTGCAATTCTCTCTTGAAAACCATCAAGAAAATCAAGGTCAGAGATAGAGATCACCATGTGGTATCCAGCATCTTTTTCCTTTTCTTTCTGATTTCCCGAGCTAAAATGTGGGGAGGGGCTGCATTACTTGGACTGCTTCAACCTTGTATTACAGCATTACTTGGAAAATTAAAACTTATTTAAGCCTGGGATAATGATGATATGAAATACATGCTCATTTTACAGTATTTCAGTACTTCTTGGTGCCACATAGGACCTTCTGGGCGAGCCAGAACTTCTGTACTAGAACCTGAAACAGCATTTAACTTCTTTTGTTCCCCTGCATAAAGATGATTGAATTACATGTTCATTATTGGAATTTATTACCATATTTAGGATGTCAGTTGTATCTCCAAGGTTTCTGTCAATACTTTCATTATCTGAATCTTCTTCTGCAGAGCCTTCGTTAGGTTTATCTTTTTGATGATTATTTTCTACAAGTTAAAATAAACAGGGGAAAATAAACAAATACCATAGGAACAAAGAATATATAGCAAACAGAATACCCCACTTTTACAAAATAGAGATTATTTCTATTTTACTGGCATAGAACTCAAGTCTTGACATTCCTGATTTCCCCAGCCTAAGACACAGAAGAAACACTTACTAACATTAGAGGTAGTTCAGCAATCTGGTCTCAGTGCACTGTAGATCTCTGACCATTTCTGCAGTCTTTCAAAGCATAAATATTACATGAGATAATCTGTTTAATAACAGTGTAACAATTGGGACAAATTAGCTGCAGTCATGTTACCTACATTGCACATTATCTATGCAATGGCTGCAGAAACAGTGAGTTTAACTCCAATGAAGCATCATAAAAATGTCCCTGCATAATTTTCAGGTTCACCTCAAGTTCATCAGGCATATCACCACAGCACAAAATCTGAGGGTTTAGGCCTAGGAAGATTCTCAAGGCAATTCAAATTTCACTGCATTGCTTTCCTGGAATCAGAAATGCTAATGAACATGCTGGCAGCTTTACAAATAGTCATCTTAATTCTAACTGACTTAATTATTTTCAAATTAGATTTGACTGTCCAACAAATCTCAAAAACTCTTGAGGTTAGACTGAACTTAAACCTTCTTTCATGTTTAAATTGAGTGTTTATGAATTTGTTTCTGAATGACGAGAGTCCAACCATACTTATCAGAAAACAGCAGCAAGATGCAGGGACACTTCACCTTTATCATTGTCTCCATCTGTCACAGGCTCAGCTTTGGGAAGACTTGTTGCAAAAAAACCGAGTGGGGAAGTGTTGCTAGTCACAGGCAATGAAGATTTTAAGAATCTTTCTCCCAGTGGAGGCAGAGTTTGTGCCATTCGAATAAACTGTTCTGGTGACCTTTCCTTCAGAAGATTAAAAACCAAATTATTGAGGATAAGAGCAGGAGAACAAAATGTAAGCAATCTCTCATATTTAACAGTGGTATTTTATTTTAGTTGGTATTACAGTGTTGTAACTTTGTATACAAAGCAGAAACAAATAACTTCAATATTTTAATTACTTATAGTCCTAAAAAGTAGGCAGGTACATACCAGTATTATTTTTTAAGATTGTCCCTACACGATAATTTCAAGCTGTCTTAAAATACAGAAAAAAGAGGAAAAAGAACTGAGATTTTTATTTTAAATGTAAGACTACCCCCTCAAATAACATCAAGGTATTTAATCCACAACATCCACATATTTTTACAAAGTAAGAGCAGGTTTTGGTAGAGTTAGTTTTCAGGCAGGTAGGTGAAATGTTTCAACTCACTGTCCTATTTAAGGAAATTAAATGGAATGTGTAGTGGAGATAAAGCTGACAAAACTACTATTTTAGTAGCTACAGGATCTTAGGATATTTTAAATTGATTGTGAAATGTTCTCCTTTGATATTTTATAGGCTATACCTGTTTCCATATTCAAGGATTCAGAACAACAAAAGAATCAAGTTCTTGTTTTCTTTTAGAAACATTTTTAAGGTGTTTTAAAAAATGGAAAGGAACAAGTCCCACATTCTAAGAAAAAAAAGCCAAAAATCAAAATACCAGAAACTACCAAACCCAATTTGAATATTTTTCACAGAAGTAAACAAAAAAAAAATCTGACAAATACCTACTTTTTTTTTGTGCACCGATTTTTGGGATTAGGGTAAATATTAATTTTTCATTTCACACATTAAAATTAAACACTAATTACAAGAATATATATTTAGCTATTGGGTATATATTGCAATTTTAGGTTTAAAAGTGATTTTGTTTCCTAAAAGAAGAATGGCAGCTCTAAGCAGCTCTGGATTTACCCTCTCTCGACGTCGCATTCGTGCTGCTGATAGTTGTAAAGTATTTGCTAGCATGAACTCTCCGCTCATTTTAGGGATACTAGAAGTCAAACCAGTCTCATATAAATCTTCTAAGAGCACTTCTTCAGATCCTTTAGGTCTTGGAGCAGCAAAAACCAGCATGTGACAACCACCACAAGCAACCTACAGCTCCAAAAAAGGTTTGATTACTTCATTTGCAAGTACGTAAATTTCTTGCAATCATCTCCAGGGGTTTCGATTATAAGAAAAATGTAACACAAGTAAGACATATAAAATGGTTTCAAATTTATTTCCTAATTACATCAGCATGATAAAAGTACATAATTATTTTTCTTAATGACTAGTGATTTCTGTTCACCTCTTCTTAAATATGATGTTTTTGTATTGAACAGAACAAAAGATAAATCTATCAAATTATTGATATAGAATATAGCAAAGATATTTCCACTAATTTTTAAGAGATTTGAGCTAATTTTTTGACACAGGTCAAATGTGGGCAGTAATGATAGTTTCAGTCACATGAACTTAAATGCTTTGCCACGAAATCCACAAAATATAAAGGAAATCATCCACCCTCCAATGGACACAGTACTGCTACATAAAGATCAGAGCGTTCACTTTTTAGAGTTTAAAAACTTTACCACTTCTGATTAAACTTCCTTAAACTCTAATTTGAGTAAACAAACAGAAGTGATGAACAGACTTTTGTCCCAAATTCTGCTCAATTCTGAGTCATGTTAGCATTTTTGATGCAGACACTTCAGAGACATTTATTTCTTCTACACCTCAAAGAATAGATGAGAACAATTCCATTAAAATAAAAGAGTATGCCTGCTTTCTCATCTCATTTGGATTCAAAAAGGTAACGCCTCAAATTTTCTCCAGGTTTAAAAATATCCCATTGTACAAGAATTGTCGAAATGGTGACACTGGTCTTTTCAGAAAAGATATCAATTTCATCTTACTTCCAACAATTTAAAAGAAATAAATATTTCATTTTATAGGCTACCACAGCTCTATATACCAAAATACCATAGCATAAGACTACTGAATAAAACACTAAAGAGAAGACTATTATGTGCAGTCCAAGCCAAAGACTAAACTAAATTAAAAGGGTGGTAGGCATCTATAATTTCCTTTTTCCTTCAGTTTGTGTCCTCCACTGATTAAGTGTTATAGAAATAATTTTACAACAATATTTCAATTCTCATTAATAATGTGTTGCATAAAAAGATAAGTATTTTGGTGTCTGAGAAGCACGAACAAAAGTCTTACCAAAAGGACTGTGAACTTCAGGAAATTGTAACACAGGGTGGGATCAAACAGATTTGTAAAACTCTCTTCACCAAAGCCTAACTTGCCATGGCGTCCATCTCCAAAGGTAAACATGAGGCCATTCTCTGTATGTGGAAGAAAAAGGATGTTATAACAAAGACTGAGAACAGAACAAGGACAGAATCATTACAAAGTAACAGGTCAAGAAAGTAAGGAATATTTCCCCTCTAAAAGCAAAACCTGAACAATTATTTTTAGAATTTCAACAGATGAATATGATTAAAAAATATGCATATTTTCAGACAAAGTACTGTCTGAGATGTGCCTTAGTCTAGACAATTAAAAAAAAAAAAACCACCCCAACAAAATAATAAGATTTAAACTCCATAGAAAAACAAAGGCTTCTAACCAAAAATATTTGTTAGGAAGGCATGATTAGGAGGTTGATTCCCCAGGAGATACAGGGCACAGAGTTATGCATGGCATAGCTGTGAATCAGAAATTCCTTTCGGATCCAATTTCCTCACTGTCTCGTTTCACCTTTAGAACCAGTATGTTTGCATACGCCTTCTCCTACTGCTCATTTTACGGTTGAGTTTCCTATACCATGGAATCGTGGTTTTATTTGGGTCCTGCGAAGCCCTGCTTCCACATTGAATGGCAGCTCATTAATATGCAAATTTGCCCCGTACCCTCAGACAGCTGTTTCAGCACTGTGTTGCTGTGTATCGGTTGCCGCAGTGGCCGTGTCGGGGGGGTGGTGAAGCGGCGGAGCCACCGCGGCAGTGCCCGGGGTGGGTGGCAAAGCAGGGGAGCCGCAGCCACGCCTGGCGGCTGTGCAGGTTGATTTGCATATTCATGACTGCCTCATTGAATATTCATGTGTGCCAGGTCACACTTGCGCAGTTGTGAAAAGGGGCCTCCTTAATCACTGAAAAATCACAGTATCACAGTATTAGCAAGGACAATCATGCTGCTAAGATGTGAAGCCGCAATATGGGGGGCACGAAGTGGAAGAGGGCCGACTGTTTAACAAAAGCTTTTACAGTACAATAGAGTTGCTGGAAGTTAATTTCAGAACATTGTACTCACATACCTGCTATTACTGCAGTATGATTTTCCCCACATGCAACGTTACGTATTTTATGCTTCCTCAAGTGTTTCACAGACTTTGGTACTGAAGACTCGAAAACAAAAGTACCATGTCCCAGCTGCCCATATTGTCCAAGTCCAAAAGTGTATACATCTGTCTCTGAAATTGTACAGGCAAAGTGAACAACAAACATGACAATATATATGTATTTAAATTCATATAGTAACCTCATTTTTATTAGCCAAATGGAAGTCAACTGAGACCAGCTTAAGAAAAGCAGTATTTAATCAATTAAAAAATGTACCAACTAATTAATTATCTATATCATTAATAACAACAAACAAAATGCAAAAAAATAGGGATTGAAGTATTTAAATAGATACAGAAAAAAATTTGCATGGTTCAATATGCAATATATTTTCAAACATCACTGCAAAATAATCCACACATCACATGTACATGAAGGACCAGTTAATAAAAGTATTATGGAAATTTACATTCTGCAATCAATTCAAGACCACATGTATATATATATGTGCATTCTCAAATGCAATAGTCTAATCTTAATTTCTCATTACCTTCATGTACCCTGTATGACTCTAAATTTAAGAGGAAAGACCTCCTTAAACAAATACTGATTTGCGTGGAAGAGACTGGAACAGTAACAGAAGAGGTTTCAGTATTCTGTTCAGCTATGAAATCAACCCTGCAGTAAATACAGAGAACACTATAACTGTGTTATCTTGTGACAGAATAATCATCTTTCCACATTTATATTTTGCCTGTTTAATGGACTGTCCGTGCCAGGAAAAAGAATAAGAGCTTCTCCAAAGCAATAAAGATTCTTGGTATGTCCACCCTGGCACTCCATTACAACGGGGGAAGATTGTGAAGCTTGGAAATCTTGATGAGGTCATGCTTGAAAGGCGAAACCCAAAGAATAAGGTTTTTTGGGGAAAAGGAGAAGTTTTCCTAGAATTTTATTCCCTGTTCCTTTTTCTTTTGCATGTAGGCAACAAAATAAAAGCTAGAGAAGTACTACCTAAAGTACTCAAAAAATTATTATGAAAACCTGGTAAAGACTGGGAAGGACAATTAAGTAAAAAGAACTTGGGAGCAATTTATCACTGTTATGAACATGGTGCAGAACATGCCCACTCAAGCTGCACAGATGACATCAGGTCAAAAACCTCACCATTTTCAAAGGCAAGAGAGGAATGACCATCCACAGCAGAATGTTTGGGACACTATTCAACAGAGAAGCTTTGCTTTTTGAGCACTTCTTTGTTTACGCTGTGCAACAAAATTCTCAGAGCACCCACAAACTGGAGAAATATCAAACTAATCTTTCACTTGTGTCAGGGAAAGAGAAAGCAGAGAACAGACCAGATTCCAAATCCCTAATATAGTACACTTACTAACTTATATTAAACTTTCCAGTTTCAAAGGAACCATGATGAAATAGTGCAACACTACATATGGAAATGTTCTTTCTAGGAAAGGCTTCACCCTTTCTGTTCCTTTAACGTAGTTCCATATTAAGGTCTCATGAATTTGGACCATTAAAAAAAAAACCCAAACAAAAACCCCACAATGATCTCACATTATTTTCAGATTGTAGTTGAAAAATATTGAGTAAACCTGGTTTTTTACTAAATGTAATAGTAAAGCTCCCTCTGCTGGAAATTCTAGTCTAAGAAAGCAACACCTCAGGAGCTTTAAAGAGTGAAACAAGAAGTTTCCTATAATATTTATATTTTTTGCATAAGAATCAAGAAACTACACCTGAAAGACAGAAGCTTTCTCTAAGCAAACCAAGGCCTCATCTTCATTTTAGTAAATTATTTTCTTAGGGTGGCTGATTCCATAAATTCTGTATAGAAGTAATTCATATGTTTAAACATTTCTTTGGCAACAGGCAGATCTTGTAATTTTTAAATTACATGGCTTTATCAGATTAGCATAATTACATTGAGTGAAGTTGGAAGATTTTTTTCACATAATCTTTAATCCTCGCAGGGATTCACGTTAACTTCTTACTGTCCTCAATCCTAGTAAGAGTATGGTTGGATGAGACGAAGAAAAGAACATAATAAAGCAAAAGAGTAGATTTCATTCCCCCATTCTGTCTCTTCAGTGCTCCCCTGCATTGCCTGTGCTGCACACGTGGCTACAGGGTAAGCCTGCCCAGCTCAGCAAGTTAGGATGGGGGAGATTTTGCTGATACAGTTTCCTGTGGAATGGCCAAGGCAGCACCAGAGTGGTGTAAGGGGAGAGGATGGACACATGGCCACAGGAGAATGAGGACAGCAGCAGTGCCTCCAGTGCATCAGTGAATCACAAAGAAAGCTCAGAGACACATAAAGAGCACCCAAAAGAAAGAGAACACGAATTTCCTTGAAGAAGGAACTGCTGCCTCCACAGCAGCAGTCCATGTGAGTGCCACTGAAGGATGACGAGAAATGGTTTCTCTTGAACAGAAACCAATTGCTTCACTGTTCCAAGTGACTTCCAACACTTGAGTTCTAGGACTCCTTCTCTTTTTCTTCCCACATTTCTTTTTTTGTAAGAACAGGGATATTTCCCTGTAACACTGTTTTTACCTTTGCAAGCATCTTTTGTAATCTCTATGACCATCTGCACTATCAATGAAATATTCCAAGGCAAAAATCCATATAGCTTGCATATTTTTTTTTAAATATCACATTTGCTGAAAGAACTGGGTGAGCTTTCAGAGTGTTTTGAAGAATCATGTATTCCCTGCTAGTTATTTAAGGCTACAGACAAAGGATCCACAGAAGTAAACCAAAACCAGACAGATATGCTTAGATCACAGAATCATGGAATCACAGAATCACAGAATGGTTTGGGTTGGAAGGACCTTAAAGATCACCGGGTTCTAAACCTCTCTGCCATGGGCTGGGACATCTTTCACTAAACCAGTTTGCTCAGAACTCCACCCAACCTGGCCTTGAGCACTTCCAAGGATGCGGCAGCCACAGATGCCCTGGGCAACCTGCACCAGTACCTCCCCACCTTCACAGTAAAGAGTTTCTTCCTAATATCTAATCTAAATCTACTCTCTATCAGTTTGAAGTCATTCCCCCTTGTCCTGTCACTTCAGGCCCTTGCAGATAGTCCTGCCCCATCTTTCCTCTAAGTTCGCTTCAGGTACTGGAGAGCTGCAATTAGGTCACCTGAAAGCTTCTCTTTTCCAGGCTGAACATTCCCAGTTCTCTTGCCTTTCCTCACACAAGAGCTGATCCATCCCTCTAATCATCTTGGTGGCCTCTCCACATAGATTAATTTCCCTTGAACAGTATTACTATTATTATTATTATTATTATTATTACTACTGCTACTACGACAGTAACTATTATTCTAAGGGGCTATTCATTCTTACAGTACCTTTATTTTTAAACAGCTTATGTTGAAAAATGTTATAGCAAAAAATCAGCTGTCAACACAATACTCAGCATTACCAGAGCTAGTAATTGGATTTGGGGATTTCAGTATAAATAGTATACATACTTAAAAATGGTTTGAAAAATCTAGATAATCCTATGTGGTTTGAACAGTGGGCTCTGTCAGGGAAAGGTAGAGCTTTTTCATCCTTTTCATCCCCTTTCAAAAGGGTGTCATGGCTTTCTTTTCTATTTGAAAACCTTGAGACAGAATCAAAAACTCCCAAAATTTAACATACTAATGTGCTGTATTGTTGTGTCAAACATTCTATTCTCGAAGGACTCTTCACTTTTTCCTTTGAAGAGCTCTCTTTGCTTTCCTCCTATTCAGAGAATGAAAAGAGGTAATATATCCTTCTATAGACAAGATTATTTCCAGAGGATCTGCCATCATCCAAAAAAACCTGAAAGATATTAAGGCCACTCTAAAACATCTGTTTCTTCTTCTCCAATTTCTAGATTCACATATATTATTATTCTACCTTTAAAACACTTTACGGAAAAAGTACACAAATTGTAATTGCTGCTATTTCATATTTTCCTTGAGAGTGATGACACCAAGAGCTTTCATTTTCTATAGGAAACATCTGCAAGCATTGGGGTAGTAGATACATTTATTTCAGTCTCTGAGAGAACTTATCTGGGATGGTCATCTTGGAGTGGCTGACCAACTGAAATGAACAGGTTTGTGCTACCTCAAGGAGAGAAAGCTTTTGCATGGCAGAATTTTTAACAGCAATTCCATTTATTCTCTGGAGTAGCTGCAAATATTTAAGGCAGAATAAACAACAAAGAATTAACAAAAAAGCTTTTTGTAAAGAAAGTGGTTTCTGATACCATACTCAAATAGTACTAAAATCAATCTTTCAAAAAGGTTTTTTTTCAAATCATCTCTCAAAAATGATGAGCAAAAAAAGGAATTATTTTAACATATACTTTCTACATTTACTCTGATACTTGTTGGGAAGATTCCAAACAGTAGCTTAACAACCCAAATAACAATGGTTCTTACCATACAAAATAGCCAATAGAATAGATAATAGTCATAGAAAAGAAATCAAATGAAGTGCTTTGGAATAGACTAATAACGCACGAGAGTCAGGAAGAAACCTGCCTTGTACTCTGTAAAATAACTGGATTATGTTTTCTTCAAATTTGATAAACCCTAAGTAGAAATGATGACAAGAAATGAGCCAAGACATGCAACACTTTTTACATACGACATTTTCCCCTATCCTATTGCTATGTTAAAAGAGATAGAGGAAGCAGGGGAATATTTAATAGTCACTCACTTACTTTTTAAGACTAGAATGTCAGATCCTTAAAGACTGAAAAGACCTTGAAATGATGAGAACCACATCAGTATGCTTTGTGTTACTAAGACCAAGCAGCACCCATTTTCATGGGAGGTGACACATGAAATTCAGAATTTCTTCAAAATTGTACTATTTTCTTGATGTATGAAAATGAGCTTAAAACAGGTATAAATGTTTCTGCTCTTCTTTAATGAAGTATCATCAGAATTCTCAATGCAATTCAGAACTGATTTCAAGTTAAGTTCCTAGTGCTAAGCCTACAATGTATTTGTCACACTCAGTTTTAAAATTATTATTGTCCATATCTATCCCTTTTCAAATTTTTCTCCCAAATTTTGCTTCAAATTAGAAAAATTTCTCTATGTCAACACTCCTGATGAAGTATCTTCCACTTGAGAAAGTATTTCCACTATCCCCTACTCTTTTGCTGAGTCTCAGACAGAAATTCAGAACTGTAATCTCTTTAATAACAGCTGAATCACATTAAAAAAAAATCTAACTTTTATTGCAACAACTATGAATCTTTAGGAAATGTATTCTGTTGGAGGTTATTGTTTTCCTCTTCCTCAACTAGATCTTCTGACACTCAACAGTTTGATTGTCCAATGACAGCTAGGCCACCACTGAATCTCTTCTACTATTTCTATTTCCATAATCAACCAAATCTTACATACTAACATGTTGACTTACTATGGTATTTTCTTCTTTTGCATTTGTTTTTTGGCATTTATATGCTGACTCTTTTTTCTAGCTCTTGTACAGATTTCACTGTAATGATGGTGGCATCCAGGTCTGCATCTTTCTACTGAATCTTTCTACCAGTTGTTTGTTATAATGGATTTTTACCACCTGAAATCCATTAAAATGAAATTCCGATTGGTTGACTTCAGATTTATGGTTAAAAAAATTAATAATGATAATCAAATTCTTTCTGCAGAACTTCACTTTATAGCACATAAAATAATTATATGATTTATAGATTTGTTAGCCCCAAATTTATAGTAATACTTTTACTAATAATGATACTCTGATTTCATGTAAAGAAATTTATTTTATCACTTAGAACACTGCCAGGGTAACACTGGATGTTGGTGGAAGAGATGAGAGACAAAGGTGTTGAAATGCACTCAAATACTTGCATTATTTCTTGTATTGGCTACTGCTAGTTCCTTTTCATAGTTTTCCCAAAGGAATTTTAACCGGCCCAGAATTTTGCAGCTTGAGTCATTAAACACAACCTTTCCCAGCATTTAACTTCCACTTCTACTCTCTCCAGTAGCTTGCAGTACAATCATATTCTTTCCAATCTCCATCAGTTAGATTTTCAGTTTGTATTTTAGAAATTTTGGTTACGCAATCTTGAAGGCACGCCACAAGACTGAAGATACAAATACGTAGAATTTTCAGAACAGAGATTTAAGGACTGATATCTATATATCCCTTCTGTTTGTATAGCTTTTGCATAGGAGAATTTGTAGGAGAATAATAGGAGAGTAATTACAGGTTATACAGCCTTACAGGTATTAGTATATTCATGAAAAGCCAAAGCAGATATTATTGAAACCACCTGTAGGCAAAGTCAAATTTCCCTTTCCTGCTTCTCTACCACTATAGTTCAGGATATCTGGGGAAATAAATAGCCAATAATGCTTTGCACAGATCTCTTGGAAAAGCTAAGTCTCCACTGGCTGAGAACTGTTTAACAGTTCAGCAATATACAACATCTGCCAAGGAATACACGTGACCCTGTGAACAAATATGGAACAGTGGTATTTGCTGATTTTTATAACTTTTATGATATGTCAAATGTTTATATTTATAGTAGTTTTATATATGTGGTAAAAATTCTCCTCATAGGCACAGGCAAGTTCTGCATCACAACAAGAAAGATTTACTCCACTCAAGCATCCAGGAGATAGAGAAGCTACTTGAAAAGTGCCTTTCTAAAAACCTTCCTAAATATTCAAGGTCATTTAAATTCACTACAGAATGGAACCTTTCCTCTTAAATTTCCCCCCTCACTGCAACACCACTTGAGCTCTTTAGAGGAAAACATCAATTATCTGTGTTGCACTAGGAGGTGCTGGCTTACTACAATTGCAGTAAGAAAGGCACTCAGACTATGTAAAGTTCTCTTAAAATTCTATTTATTGGAGCTAAGACTGAGGAAAAAGAAGGCAGTAGCAGTAACCATCCCTTCAGATGCTGGGAATCCAGAGCCGTGTGGAACTGAACAGATGCAGACCCCATCCATGGAAGGTTACCCTATCTTGGTCATTTGAGCTTTTACAGGATTTTCTTACAAGTAAAACAACTCTATACATCATTTATTCTGTCAGATAAAAAGGACATTTACATGGGAACTTGCTAGTGACGTTTCAGATACAGGCAAGGCCACACACGTGGTGTAACCCATGGTATCAAGTAGAATCCCATTTATATCCCATTTCAGTGTGACGTAAATTTTTTAAGTAAATTGAATTTAAGACTAAGTTATAGGCCTGTAAATAAAAAAAAGCCAGTTACATTACATACCTGTCAGCACCACTGTGTGCTCTCCGCCACAAGCAACCTTATTAACTTTTTCCATAATTCCCAGTACAGGCTGTGGCACTCTATTGTTCTTCAGTTGTTCAGGGAACAATCCCAATTTCCCATTTGCAGGTTCTCCAAAAGTATAGAGCTCACCATCTCCTGTGAAAATATGGAACAGGGCATGGCTTCTAGCATTCACTCAGAAACAAGGATGGGTTGTCAAGGTTGCTGCAGACACAAATCATTAAGATAGAAAAGTGTATGAACATTATGGGATAATTGAACATATTTGTGTAACATCCAAACAGCTGTGCAAAGAACTCTGTTTGGATGGGACATACAGATGCTACATTTTAGCCCACCCCAAGACCAGAATCGCAATATTTAGACTGCAAGGAATGCAGCCAAGGGAAAACCAAAACCATATACATCCTGAGAGGTTATAATTCCCTCTGGTATCAGTATTTATGTCAACTGAAGTCACTTGCAAGAATCTGAATTAAAATTAAAAAAAAATTTTGCATGGAATTTTGACAGCAAAATCCACGCTTTCTTCTTGTAAGATAGAGGAAAAAATAATCAACCCAATTAAAATGAAACTGTGTGTGGTCTGGACAGTAAGAGAAGAACTGTATATCCAACAACAGGAATACAGCAGAATTAAGTCTAAAATAAAAGTTACTCTTCCTGTAACTTATTTCTAATCCAGACATTCTGGATGATGGCATTTGTCCTCCCAAGCCACTGTTACATGTGCTGGAGCCTTGCTGTTCTGGGGATGGCTGAACATCTGCCTGCAGATGGGAAGCATTCCTTGTTAGGCTTTGCTGGCACACACAGCTTTTGTTTTACCTGTTAAACTGCCTTTATCTCAACCTCTGAGAGTTCACTTTGACTCTTCTCAGTCTCTGCCTGATCCCACTGGTAGGAGGCAGTGAGTGGGTATGTGGTGCTTAGTTGCTGGAGTTAAACCAAGACACTATTTTATATGGTTTCTATATTTTTCAAGATTCTTATTTTTATAAATAAAAATAAAATTTTATTTTTCAGGATGATTTCCACCTCTCACAACAGAAAAGATTCAAGTATCATGATCCTGGGCCACTAAGGCCAGCAACTGGACTATTTTACTGAATGTTCTAACTGCAGAGAGAGACACTCAGTGAATGAGAATAATGTGATCTTACTCAATCTCAAGCTTTCTGCCACATCTGACAGGGCTCAGGTTATTAAGCCCTACTCGAAGAGCTCCATTCTCTTCAGCAAGATGATGAGACAGGATAGCAGCTCTATTTCCTAACTCTCATCATCAGAGGTGAAACTGCATCCTCCCAAGTGTCCTTATTTTTTATATCATTCTGAAATTACCTTTCCTGCACACATAAACTAGTCCAGTAATATCATCATACCTCAGTTACCTGCATGTGTCTGTGGAGAAATACCTTTCACAGCATCACAGGATGGGTCAGGATGGAAGGGAACACAGCGGGTCAGCTGGTCCAGCCTCCCAGGGCTCCCAGCAGGGTCATCCCAGAGCCCATGGCACAGGATTGTGTCCAGGCGGCTCTGGAATATCTCCAGGGAGGGAAACCCCCCACCCTCCCTGGGCAGGTTGTTCCAGTGCTCATCACTGCACAGTGAAGAAGTTCTTCCTCAGGTTCAGGGGGAACTTCTGTGTTTCAGTTTGTGCCCGTTGCCTCTTGTCCCACTGCTGGGCACCCCCGAGCTGAGCCTGGTCCATCTTCTGACACCTCCCTGCACACACTGACAGACATTGATGGGCTCCCCTCTCACTTATCTCATCTCAAGGCTTTCTTACGTTCTTCAACACTCTAGGAGTTGTTTTGCAGTCATTTCAATCTCTCGGTGTTTTTTAAGAACTAGTAAATTACCAGAGCTGCAAAAAGTCTATTTCATTTCATTTCCAACTTAGGGACTGTGTTTAGGCTTCTCCGTTCAGTTTGATCTCCTGTTTTAATTCTGATATTTGTTCTTATATCCATGTGCAGAAATACGTTAAACAGGCTGATACTTTGCAGTTATTTGCAGCAGCATCAATTTTCTACTAGCCCATTTAATGAGAAAAAAATCAAATGCAATGTGAGATTTTCTGTAGCCAAAACATTCTGCTGACAAAAAGAGATTTTATTGGGAATTTTATTATTTTATTAGGAATTCTAAATAAAAAGAAAGAAAGAAAAAAATCCAACAACAAAAACANGGACAAAAGAACTGAATTACTCTATGGTTCCTTGAGTAAGTGAAGAAGAAAAAGAAAAGAAGTATTTATTCCAGAGCAAAGTGATTAAAACCATCTCAAATACTGAAATTCAGATCATGGAAGCATTTGTCGGATGAATTATCTTTAAAACTAACCCTTAAAAATAATCACAAAATACATTAAAAAAAAAAGAATCCAAGGAACCTGCAAAGCTCTCTATGAAAAGGCACCTTCTCAATAAGAATCTATCTTAACCTTGATAACCAGTAACAATTCAGGCACGGGAAACACCAGAAGAGATCTAATACAATCGATTCCATTCTGGCTCCATGAATCTAATTCTGCTGTAGACACCACAGCAGGGGTGAGATACATCAGCTTTTCCTGCTCTCCAACTCCTCCACT
>WEKX01010231.1:341071-352511 GCA_013390025.1 Pitta sordida | reverse complement strand
TTCTGAAATTACCTTTCCTGCACACATAAACTAGTCCAGTAATATCATCATACCTCAGTTACCTGCATGTGTCTGTGGAGAAATACCTTTCACAGCATCACAGGATGGGTCAGGATGGAAGGGAACACAGCGGGTCAGCTGGTCCAGCCTCCCAGGGCTCCCAGCAGGGTCATCCCAGAGCACATGGCACAGGATTGTGTCCAGATGGCTCTGGAATATCTCCAGTGAGGGAGACCCCCCACCCTCTCTGGGCAGGTTGTTCCAGTGCTCATCACTGCACAGTGAAGAAGTTCTTCCTCAGGTTCAGGGGGAACTTCTGTGTTTCAGTTTGTGCCCGTTGCCTCTTGTCCCACTGCTGGGCACCCCCGAGCTGAGCCTGGTCCATCTTCTGACACCTCCCTGCACACACTGACAGACATTGATGGGCTCCCCTCTCACTTATCTCATCTCAAGGCTTTCTTACGTTCTTCAACACTCTAGGAGTTGTTTTGCAGTCATTTCAATCTCTCGGTGTTTTTTAAGAACTAGTAAATTACCAGAGCTGCAAAAAGTCTATTTCATTTCATTTCCAACTTAGGGACTGTGTTTAGGCTTCTCCGTTCAGTTTGATCTCCTGTTTTAATTCTGATATTTGTTCTTATATCCATGTGCAGAAATACGTTAAACAGGCTGATACTTTGCAGTTATTTGCAGCAGCATCAATTTTCTACTAGCCCATTTAATGAGAAAAAAATCAAATGCAATGTGAGATTTTCTGTAGCCAAAACATTCTGCTGACAAAAAGAGATTTTATTGGGAATTTTATTATTTTATTAGGAATTCTAAATAAAAAGAAAGAAAGAAAAAAATCCAACAACAAAAACAATCCTGTATTTTCTGGAAGGTAAGTATTGTTTTAATATTCTTAGATCAGCCATATATTTTTAGAAACAAGTTGATAAATCCCCAAAATCACTTGGGAGATAACTACTTATGCAATTCTCTTTGAAGAGACCAGCAGTTCTTTTTAAACACTACTGCATTGAAAAAATTAATCCAATCACAATCTAATTAATAGGATTAGAGATTCAAATGGCCAAGCTTCCACTGACTTCCCAAACTAATCAAGTTTATTACATTTTTTCAACTTAATAATCCAGCTAACAAAGATAAAACCATTTACTAAAGCAATTTTTGAATACATTACACATCCCTTTAAGGCACATAGTAGTCTAAAAGCCATGAAGAATAGCAATCAAGCACAAAAAGAACCCAGTCAAACCCAGATAAAGCTTGAGTGCAGTGTTTGTGCAGTACATCTGCATGCTAAGGGTATGATGTACTCTGTGCAGTACACCTGCATTTTAACGACAGTCTGTTCACCACAGAACTTGGTTATTTAACTATGTTCTCTCATATGAGTCACATTCTCATGTGTTGAACTTTCCCTAGTGTGGCACATTTTCTGTATCACTAAATTTAAAGTCACAGGAGCATGTCAAGGAAAGGGACAAGCAAATGGAAAACGTCCCTCAATGCGAAATGTGTATTCTTCAGGTGAGAGCAGGTAGGAGACCTGGCTGGTGGCAAATGAGGGCAGTGGACAAAAGAACTGAATTACTCTATGGTTCCTTGAGTAAGTGAAGAAGAAAAAGAAAAGAAGTATTTATTCCAGAGCAAAGTGATTAAAACCATCTCAAATACTGAAATTCAGATCATGGAAGCATTTGTCGGATGAATTATCTTTAAAACTAACCCTTAAAAATAATCACAAAATACATTAAAAAAAAAAGAATCCAAGGAACCTGCAAAGCTCTCTATGAAAAGGCACCTTCTCAATAAGAATCTATCTTAACCTTGATAACCAGTAACAATTCAGGCACGGGAAACACCAGAAGAGATCTAATACAATCGATTCCATTCTGGCTCCATGAATCTAATTCTGCTGTAGACACCACAGCAGGGGTGAGATACATCAGCTTTTCCTGCTCTCCAACTCCTCCACTGGACAAATGAGCTACACATGCNGCACAAGCAAGAAAAAAGTAAGAAAGATCTTTTTGGATCTACTAGATATCTACTAGATAAGAGACATTGCATTTGGCTTTAAGGCAGTTAAACACTTTTTTAAAAAGCAGCTACGTACAAGAAAGAAAGAAAGAAAGAAAGAGCTGGAATCTATACTTCTTCACCAGTTTTTTACTCAATAGTCTCTTATTAATGAACATCCTGTCCTGGAGAGGGCACTCTGTGTCCACACTATGTTTTCTGGAATTCTCATTAGCCACCTTTTGTTTTTAACCCAGATACGCCTGTGATCCTAACGGTGCTTAGGCAGTGCACACCTTATGTCAAACATAAACACTTTAAGAAAGGGAAGCACTGGTGCCATGGTCATCAGCTCAGCATGACAGCATCTATTAGGTCTTACATCCTGCAACTACGTTGTATTGTTAAAGATAGTCTATTATTTGATGCTTTAAAGTCAAAATTAAGTAATTCTATATTGTTCTAATAACTGGTAAGTTACATATTGTGTGACTTAGGCACGCTCAGATTAAATGCATAATGTTTGTTTTTAACACTGGATACACACTGGCACTCGTGTAATGGAAGATCACTCAGCAAAAGTACCTGGATGCCCAATACTAAATTTTTAAGGTAGCTAAAGTATCAGTCAAATAAAATTGTCAGCAAGGGCCCAAAGGAAAGTAATAACAAAGAAATTATAGTTTTACCACAAAAAAGGCCATGTGTGTGTCAGTAGTTTCAGTGATACAGGCTGAAGCCCAGTTTGTGCAAGATTTGCAGATACGAAGGCTTAAAATTTAGATTTTCCATCTCATATTCAGTCCTGTTTAAGTAGTAAGAGGTTCAACAACTCCTCATTTTCAAAGGTGATAATCAGTTCATCTTCCTATTAATATTTTGAGGCTCCAGTTTTCTTAACCAGCTGAAACCCTAAGCTTCTTTTCTCATTTCATTAAAAGTTTCTATTTCCTTAGAGAACTTGGCACACACTGTTCTCCCTTTACTTTTAGATGCTTGTCCTCAACCCTTCTGCTAATGTGAGCTTTTGCAACATCCCACTGCAGTCTTAGAGCTCCAGCTCTTGGCTCAAAGGCAGAGATACCTCCTTACTACATCCTTCAATCAAGCATCTTTTCCCGCCCCCCCATTTATTTTCAGTTCGGGAAGCTGTAGATTTCCTAACAGGTGCTGAGCTCCTCATCAGTCCCAGGCACTCAATTCATTTACTCTAATAAGGCATCTGTAATAGAAGTTTCACACTACCAGCATAACACCTAATTAATATTTGTCCATTGTATCAAGCTCTCATTCTGTTAACAGGATGCTCTCAGAGAGCGATATAGATATTGTATCTGGAAAAGTAACATTTATCACGTAATCTGAGAAAGGTGTCTGATGCAGTAACTCCTGGGTACCCATTAAAAGCTTTACAATCAAAACTATTGATCCTTTGAAATCTTTAATTACTCTGAGGGGACCAAACTCTAAAGTCTAATAATGTGAATCTATATGGCTGAGAGGAATTCATGGCTTCTCACAGATAATGTTGTCAATACTGGCTGATAAATTCACCCATACTGGCATTATTAAATAATGAGTGGAATTTTCATATTGGAGACCAACAGAGGGTGGGGAAGAGAGAGGGAGAAAGCAACAGAGAGCTGGGCTGGTTTCCAGATCAGACCACAGCTCACTGTAAGCATGTGCTTCTCCTCATTCCATGTACTGCCTGTTTAACTGACCTCAAAACTTAAAATTTAAGACATAACATCAAACTTCATCAACAACCTTGCAAATGAGATTCCTTTTTCCTCAAAACATAGCAACTCTATCCAATATATTTCTAGAAAATATGAAGATTATTATTTGATCATCACAAAAAAATAATAATCTTATAAAAAGTTGGATTTTTGAAACCATGTTAATCCACATTATGGGTCATAACCTGCACTAAAACAAAGTGTGATAAGACATTAATTCTTTCTAATATATTTTTGCATGACAATGTGCAAATGCAGAAAATTAGCTGCATTTTTTTTCTCCTCACAGTATTGTTAATTTAATAGTAAAACAGATAATTATATAGCAGATTACATACAAGTTTCACAAATAAATTAATTAGGACCATANGACCAGCGCTGTGTACAAGGGGAGGACAACCTCCCTGGACCGACTGACCACACTGTTCTTGATGCAGGCCAGGATGCCATTGGCCTTCTTAGCCACCTGGGCACACTGCTGGCTCATGTTGAGTTTCCTATCAATCAGTACACCTAAGTCTCTCTCCACTTCACTAGTCTCGAGCCATTCCTCCCCCAGCCGGTAGCGGTGCATGGGGTTGTTATGGCCGAAGTGAAGAACCCGGCACTTAGTTATGTTCAATCTCATACTGTTAGAGCATGCCCATCTCTCCAATGTGATCCAAAGTACATCGATGACTTTATGCCACATGGCAGTTTTGAACAACTATGGCATATCTACTTCCAAAGTAATAAATGCCTTTACACAGAAGATAATTTGAAAATCACTGTCTTGTCTCCACTAACCTCTACTCGCATTATCTTACCTGTTATCAAGGCAGAGTGATAGTATCCACAGGATACAGAGGAAACAGGTTTTCCAACATCCACTTGACAAGGGACACTGACACAGGATTCATTGGCCAAGCCAATCTGACCTTCTGAATTATCACCCCACACAAAAAGCTGCCCATCCTCTAAAACGAAGACACAGAGAGTTAATAGATTTAAAAAAAAAAACCCAAACCCTAATAAAAAGTTTATCTACCCATTGAAGAGTGTTTCAGAAACTCTCTGTATGATGTTAATAAACGTCAGGGACATAAAATGGTATTTAGCACAATGCAACAAAGGAGTCTCAAGTAAGAGGGTATATCCCTTAAGCTTTCCAAAAGTGACACAGAACACTTACTCATCAACTGATGTTAGACCATAAATAACAACAGATAAAGCACCATGTGAAAACATTCCTTCAGAAAGAGGAAGACTGAGTCTGTAAGACAATTCAGTTTAAAGAAGTCGGTATGAAAACACATTATGGTGTGTTTAAGGTATCTTCTGATTTCTAGGTGCAAGTCACTCCTTCCTCATTCTTGCAAACTTATTCTCTGTTCTGACTTTGGTACACACCCCACATATTCATGCCTTATTTTTCAGTTCTCTTCACAGGTGATTATACTTCCCAGCTTAGTTTTGCTTTCCTTAAACTACTACAGTATGTGTTCCAGGTTTAAGACCAGCCTCTGCTAATGCAAAGACCAATGGCAGCAGTAAAACAAAGCAAAAAACAGCTATCAAACAACATGAAAAATCTCTAGATCCTTCTGGAAGAGACAAGGCCTTCTCCCTGCATATTTCTTTTTGGTGGGAAATAACTTGTAGCCTGTGCCAATAGACCAAATTAGCTGCAGTAAGAAGGGAAATTAGAGATGCCTAGTTTTCACAAGATCTGTGCTTTGCATCTGGCTTCTCTGCAAATAAACTGAAGACTTTTTCCATTTTGAGGATATTCTGATATACCGTTTCTCCTTTGTAAGGATTTCTACTAAACTACTAAACTTCTGAACTAGTCCATGTTGAGTTACGCTGCAGACCATCACCCACAGAAAAGGTTTACTTTCACAAAAATCATAGGAAATAAATAAGACTACAACCCCTTACAGGGCTGTGGTAAAATAGGCAATTGCCTATCAAAAAATGACTATGTTTACTAAGGAAAGAAGGCAGTGAGGAGAAAAAATACACCCACAATACGAAGACAGAATGCTGATGAGTAAGTGTTTCCCTGGAACAACAGGCTGAACACACATAAATAGACTTTATTAGCAGTTCCCCTTACCAGTTACTGCTGCTGAGGTGTATGATCCAGCTGCCAGCTGTTTGATCTTGTGCCGGTTGGTAAAAAAACTAATTAAATGAAACGTGGTCCTTTCCTCTGTGTCACCTAACCCCAGCTGACCTTCACTGTTACCTCCAGCAGCATACATATTTCCTTTTTCTGCATACAGAAAAGCAAATGTAATACACAGAATGAAGAAACTGGAGAAAATAATTTTGGGGTTTTTTGCTGGGAAAACATCACAGGTACATCGGGATCTACTGCCTCAAAATACCCTCGAGTTAACATTAGCAGTTTCTTTTGTAGATAACAAGGAGGCTTTCCTGCACAGGCTTGGGTCAGAACTTTCTGCATGCCTTACATATATTAAGACTGACTGTATTCCCCGTTATTCTGTAGATGGATCTAAAAATAAATATAATTTCAGGTTCTGCGAGTGTTCTCAGAAAATGACTACAAGTAGCCCTGGCAGACAGAAGCAGCTCCTTCCACAAATAATGTATATTTTAAGATAAAGTGGGAGGAAAATGGTGAATGATGTCACAGATAAGAAAACTGAAGCTGTATTAGTACATAAATTAAAGGGATTAATAATGTGATAATTCTGAGTACTGTGAATGAAATATACCTTTACTTAGTTTTTTATTAGAAATATTTCACTCATTTTAATATTTAAATAGCTTTCAATTTAATTAACTAGGTAGTTTGTTTTAGAATCTTAAAATTGAAGTTAACACTGGTGACAGATATCTTCAACTTTAGAGAACTTTAAGATTTATATTTTTAATTTTAGTGTGTCTCACATCTAAAGTGCTCATCTATGATGAAACAGATAAAGCCCATTATTAACACAAATCCAGACAGAAATGTGATAAGCAACTCACACACAATTTATAAATGGGCACAAATGATCCAGCCAGTGTGTACACCAAAAGTGACTAAAATTTACCCTGTGCAGTCTTGCACTGTTATTACAACGTTCTGTTTCACTCTAATAGTCTTAGTTACAGTGCTCAGGGTCTCCACATACATAAACCTCCTCAAACAACCCTCTTTATAACATTACTGAAAGCTAAAGGATGGCATTCACCAAGACACCTATTCCATTACATAAATTATAAAAGCATGACAAGAATTTGCATAAATTCTCTGGATACTGTCGCTCTACAAATTTATTTTTAAGTTTAAATTTACAGTTTATTTATTTATAGTTTTATAAAGCCACTTGTCATTGAAATAGCAGACTATGTTGCCTAACAAAAATGCAACAAAATTTAAAGACTTGAAAACATGCAGTTCTATTATATTTACTCAAATATATAACATCACACAATAAAGATTAGTTGACAAGGGTAAATAGGCATACAGATGCATATAAAAATAATAATAATATATCTTTATAGGGCTTAAATGAAATATTGATAACTTAACTACACCACAAATGCCAGTAAAGAAATTTTCCATATGTCTATCGCTGGCAAACTGCAATATAACATTAGTTTATAAATCAAACATTCCAAGAACTGGATATAAACGACCCCCAAGACTGAGCAGTCCCATTTTCATTTGGTTTTACTTCCTCTAGGCTCCTGGGGCTCCTAATGTAATTTTGCACGAAAGTGAAGGAAGAAATCTATTTTTAATATGTATATAATGTAGGTTACATACCTGTGTAAACTAAAGTGTGGTTTCTTCCACAAACAGCAAGTTTGGGTTTTTCTGGTTTTAAGTCTATGAATTAAAGCAAAAGAGGGAGGAAAGTTATAAACAAGACACTATCTGGTTCAGCAACAAAATGCTCTGTGCTCCAGAGGGAGCTCTGAATGATTATAAAACACGTTGCCCATTTGAACCTAGCACATGACTAATTAAATCAGTACTCCCCCAAGATTAAATAACAGATCAGACTTCTAAAACCCTGGACACTCAAGTTAAATTGGTGATGGTTACTTCATCCCAGTGCCACAGTCCCTTGAATGTACCATTTATGGGATATGTCTCAAAGAACACATCAAGTTGCAGGATAAAATGCACGTTTAAAGTCGTCTTCAGTTTTTATTAACAGTACTATTCTTAACTCCCTCTTACGCTTTTCCCAGTATCTTAGATCTTTAAAACCACACTGTTCTTTTGTCTTGCCATCCCTATCTCCCTTCATAATGCACACATCCCTTTTTTGCTAGACCTTTGCTCTGCACTGGGATCACTAAACTCAATCCCTAAGGACAGACCTATCTGAACTAATGCCTACATTTTTTGCACACACCATCCTGTCTCAGTTTCAGCTCGATTACCACCCACACACTGCAAGCACTTCTCTGCAGTCTGGTCACTTTGAAAGACTGGGTATGTATGTGAGAGGATTCAAGAGTTATTTTGGTTGTAAAGAAAGAATATAGAGGTGCCTTTTCTCCCCTGGCAGTGCAGTACATTTAAGAAACAGAGAAATAAGCAATCTCACTGACTTTTCCATCCTCTCTCCAATTACTGATTGTTGTCAACAGTTTATCTTCTCTCAGTTATGTCCATGTGCAAGGATCTTAAAACAGCATTATTTTGACATACACGTATATCTTTAACTGCTTTTCCATTGCGCAAGTCCTTGACAAGGCAAACAACAAGCACTTCTTTTGCAAACTCTTTTTCAGGCCTTCCAAATCAACCTGCTTTAGCTACACAACATTCAGATTAAAGTCCCTTCTACCACCTACCCAGTCACCAAATACATCTATCTACTTAAGCATTAACTACCTCTGGTCTATCACACAGACAAAAACTGACCAAATAATTAGTCCAAATTGTCCAAATTCAGGTTCCTGCCTATCATATCTGACACCTAACACTACCAACAGGCTTGAACCATAACATTTTCAATTCTGTCTTCTTCTTACAATCTTAATTTGCTGCTTTATATCCCAAAACTCTGTCTTCAAGGATGATCTTAATCCGGTCTTCAGAAGCCTCTGCTCCCAAGCCTTCCTCCCACTTAGGCTAATCAACTGTATTTGATGAGACAAGGTGTATTTACAATGTTGCTAGTGATTTTTCATAACCAATTTCATTAGCCTGTAGTCAAGTCCCAGAAGATATTTTCTCAGAAAATACGCAGTCACAACCATTTTGCTCCAAGCAGAAATTAAAAGATGTCCTTGCAACCCCACTCCCAAAGCCAAATGATGACCAAAGGCTAGTGAGAAAAGCACCAGGACTTCCTCCTGCTGCCTAGTGCCACGAGAAGAAAGATACCCCCCCTTGTGACTTTTTTCAGTGGATGCCAGCTCTGGTTTGAATTGCTGTCATCTTCTCTTCATCTTTTATTCTCCAATGCAATTTGACAGTACAAACAAAACTTGACACCTAATCCATTTAAGCCAAGGTAAGAATCAATCTCACATGGCTGACAGAAGATGTGAACCTGACACTAGCTGCTTTCTCCTTCTGAAGTGAAATAGAGACAGGAGCAAATAAAGGACAGTAGAATAAACTAAATCAGGAAGAACAGAGTTTGAACAAGCAGGATAATTTGGTTTTAACAATAAGCTACCAGATCGATGTGCTGGCAGAAAGGATGAAGATAAATGTTTAATGCTGAAAAGAAATGTGTTAATGGATATATCTGACTTGACGTGAGGGGATAGGGAAGAGTATTGACTTAATTTTGTTTGAGAAGATAAGATTGGCTAGGAAAGATCAAGAAGATCACAGTGCAATAAAAACATATTTTACAACACATGAAAGAATACAGGCATTTATTTTACGGCTTCATATAAATGTACATATTAGATCATATCTTTATTGATGATATGGACGGAGGAATTCAGTCCACCATCAGCAAGGTTGCAGATAATACCAAGTTGGAGGTAAATGCTGAACTGCCAGAGGGTAGAAGGGCCCTTAGGAGGAACCTTGAGGCACTAGAGAAATGGGCAGATTCCAATGGNGCTCGGATGGACAGAGCATGGTGCTCATGGCTCCAGGGTTGTGGGTTCAATCCCTATGTGGGCATTTGCTTGGGAGTTGGACTCGATGATCCTTGTGGGTCCCTTCCAACTCAGAATATTCTGTGATTCTGTGACACTTCTTATACTTGCTAAAAATGTGACAGTGCTTGTAGAAGGTTTCTATAGATTTTTTTCATTTATAAAGTTGCTAAGACAAAAACAATACCAAGGTTACACAATGCTGTTGGAACTCTGATTTCTAATACATAGAGAACAGAGACGAAGCATCTGATTATTTTCTTTGCAGTAACAATGAACATGTGGTTTGTCAGAAAAGGTAAATATTACATAAAATCAGAGCCCTCAAAAATGACAGGGTTCTATGTTGCTGAAGTAACCTTCAGACCAAAAGAACTCAGAATTTGGAAATGACAGAAAATCAGTCAGGGATCCTTTTAAGCTACTTTATGATCTTGTGCAGTAATGTGCTACATGTGATGAGCAAAGTTGGAAGCATCAGTTATTTTGGAGCCACACCTTATGAAATACCCTTTTCACAGAAGACTACTTTCAAAAAGACAAACAAAAAATAAATGTGAAAACTAAACAAACCTTTAACACACGTTGGTTTGTTGACAGTGTTCTTTGATCCTAGTCCTAACTGGCCCCAGTCGTTACTGCCGAACACGAAAAGTTTACCTTTCCCTGCAAGAAAAAAGCACAGACAGAACCCACACAAGTGTTTGAATACCAAATTCAAGCTGGTCATGCAAACACTATGCTGTTTATTGCTTCCCTTTTGATATAATGTTTAAGATTAGGCAATTCAATACTTAAGTGTAAACAACGATCAATATCTTTGGGATTTTTCAATTTGAAAATGTTAATTGCACTGTTTAAGCAAGAAATGCCCAGCCAGAAAAAGAGACAAAAAGCAGAACAAACATCCTCTTTTATAATAACAGGACAGATAAAGGGCTCTTCAGGAAACAAGACGTTGTACTCATGGACAGACCCTGCAGCTCAGAAACTACAGTATCTATAGGCCTCCTTCTAAAATAACCACACATGCAACTGAGCATCCACATCTTTTAACCCAAAGAAAGGAATGAATAATGCAGCTTTATGATTAACACAAGCACAAATTTGTAATATTCAACTTGATTGTTTAGGGTGGGATATTTCTTTTACTGCTACATAAATGTATTTTCTTAAAGCAATTTAGCAAGCTGCATTTCTACCCAATATAGTTTCTGATAAATTTTCATATGTGTTAACAAACTGTAATAATTTACTACTCTGCATATAAAGAAGTGCATAAATCCACCACACAGCCAGGGAGTTTTGCAAACCTAAATGCAGAGATTAAGTTACAAATCTTCAACTTGAGCCGTGCTAGAAATGTGTTTCAGAAATTCCTATGACGTGTCATTGAACTTCCAGGTTTGATCATTACAAACAATGAACTGTTGTAATTCTGTATAACCAGAATTTTTTAAGGAAGGCTTATGAACAGATGAAAATTTTGTCATGCAGCATGTAAATTAGGCAAACTGAGTACTGACAATACCATAAAATTAATTAATTTTTTTAAAAATTATTACCTCTTGTAAAGCTATAAAAGATAAAAC